>RQTK01000461.1:181038-194490 GCA_003991915.1 Elysia chlorotica
AGATAGATAGATAGATAGATAGATAGATAGAGAGATAGATAGATAGATAGATAGATAGATAGATAGATAGATAGATAGATAGATAGATAGATAGATAGATAGATAGATAGATAGATAGATAGTAAGGAAGACTCACAGCCACACAAACACCGACGGACATAACAATCAGTAGCTGGATGAGACGACAGTCAGGCCGCACGGTCCAACACCTGGACGGTCCAGTTAAAACAATAGCGCAGATCTGAAGTGTTACCTCCAGACCTCGGGCCGGACACTGTCCACTTGACCGGCTGACCGGCTGACCGACTCCGCGTCAACATTGGCGCACACTAGCGGATTGTCCCACGTCAATTAGTGGCCCCTAACGACTTGTAACATTATAGTTTCACCACCTGCCAATCACCAGTGCATATTATCGGTTATGTGATCTATGGGACTTTAATGGATTACATGATCGGCCCTTTGGACATGGTGTTTTACTGGTTTTCCATAATCAACAGGTAGGGTCATCAAAATAACCAACGGTTTTCATTAAGAGTCAAAGTGAGATATATTGTTAACCTAATAGGCGCAATTGGAGCAGTTTACATTGTGCTAGGATAGTAGACTGAGCAACAAAAATTATCTTTGAGTATCTTTCTGTTCTAACTAGATTATTATTTGAAAGAAATAGATCGCTGCGGCTCGTACTGTACAGAAATGTGTTCACTTAAGTAAGTTCCTTGACTTGGCTTGCATGAAGGCATCGGGCTTTCTGATTGGGCGCTGATGTAGACTTCCTTACCCATCCTTTCCATCTCCAATATTGGCTTCGTGATCGCAATGGCTTTAATAAATCGCTACTCTAGTAGATCTATAATTATGTTTTCTGAGTATTGGCCAACGCGATCTCTCTAAAGGGGGTATTGGTATAAACTTAGCAAAGCTGCCAACGCGAAAAATCCCACAAAACGTACCACTAATTAGGAAAAAATGTGTAAGGAAATGAGTATGCATACGCCTTTTCGGCGCACGATTGGCGTCTATGAATTCAAAACTATCGGAGATTTCCTGTTATGGCTGCTGGCGCCATGATATCGAGATTTGCACCCTGTAATGACGTCACGCAGACGGAAACGGCTGTCCAAATTGATTGATTGTTCGTGAGAAGTGTGAGACCAGAAAAACAGGCGGCACTTCATCAATAAGTGTTGTACCAACGTATTTCTCTGTGCAGTGAGGCAGAGGGGGGTTATACAACATCCATGTGGGACTCCGACATGCTTGGTTCCGTTTGTGTGTCTGTGTGGCTAAGTGATCATATATTTAGGAGAGGTTTTATAAAAATTGACAAGATTGCCAAGAAATACTTTGAGCTTTTAACTGACATTTCTTAATTGAATGAATAAGGTAATCTTATTTTTATATTTTCTTATCTAATCTGATGTCACCGCCTCGTAGAAAAAAAGTTGATTAATATCAATTTTGTAATAGATTAATTAGGCTGGTATAAACGTCTACATCTCTGCAATTGTTTTATCAGCTCATTTTTACCATTTTGCATGCATAATCTGACCGTATTGTGTGTGTATGAATCTAAGCATGGCTGTTACTTCCCAGTCAAACTCTCTATCTATCTATTCTCTCTCTCTCTCTATCTCTCTCTCTCTCTCTCTCTTTCTCGCACTTTCTCTCCCTCCCTCCCTCCCTCTCTCCCTTCTCCTCCCACTCAAACTCTCTTTGTCTCTTCTCTCTTCTCTCTCTCTCCCTTTCCCTCCCATTTAAATTCTCTCTCTCTTTCTGTCTCTCTGTCTCTATCTCCCTCTCTCTCTTTGTGCGTGTATCCGTTGTCTCTGTCTCTGTCTATATTTCTCCTTTGTAAAATTTTATATAATTTTGTGTGTGAATCGCATCTGGTCCCTTCACTCCTCTGTAGAATGTTTTAGTCACTGTCAGTCTTTAAAAAGAAAAAGACACAATTTGTGTTACAAACTGAACTATCATTAATACATTCTTCAATTACCCTTCGTTGTAAACACCCGTCAGGAATTTCCAAAAACACAACACTCTAAACCATTCAATCTCCTTCCTATAAACTATTTACTTTTCTGTTACCGTCTCTCTGTCGCTTCTGCAAATCTTCTTACTATCGTGATTCTAATCCAAGACGAGGTAAGTTCATCTAGCGTCGGAATTATTCCAATCCTAGGCGGGATAATAATTATTACAGCTACGACCAGCATTATTCCAATCCAAGACGGGATAATAATTATTACAGCTACGGCCAACATTATTCCAATCCAAGACGGGATAATAATTATTACAGCTACGGCCAACACTACTCTAATCCAAGACCGTTTCAATTATTATAATGTACAACCGCCGCGACTGTGGCTGTCCCAGGTTATTGTAAGTTCAGCCAGCAGGCATTTAGCAGCAATTAGATCTGGAATCTAGGTCCGGCACGCAATCAATCACGTCTGGCCTTTAGTCAAGTGGACACCGGGAGAAAGTGCGGGTGGAAAACACTAACAGGATTAGAAACGGCCCTGAAGGTGCGCTCAGAGCAAAACTTGACCAAAGCCTGATCAAATGTCGACTCAGTGTTTCATTGTCCTAACTCCAATGAAAATTCCAAAGAGATAGAACAAAGGTGTTATAGTCGGACTAAAAGACCTGGCCGAAGCGTGGCCTCTTAACAGATGGGACCCACGGGCTACTGTTGACCACTGGTCGAGTGTTGACCACTGGCCGAGTGTTGACGTCCCGACGCCCTGCGGTGTTACCTTGAATTGTTACACCAGGCCAGTCTTCCGCCTCAAGTAACCCGGGCTATCGATTGACTTGATATAGAGTGAATCCACTCCATTAAGTGATCTGAGCGATTGGAGAAGAGAGCCTGAGCATTTTATTTGTTACACTGACCACTTAGTCTTGGGGGAACGTCCACAATATAGCCTATACATAGTCTTGGGGGTACGTCCACAATATAGCCTATACAGTGTCTTGACAGGTCCACATACAGCCTATACATTGTCTTGGGAGCACGTCCACAATATAGGTTATACATTGTCTTGGGGGTACGTCCACATATAGCCTATACACTGTCTTGGTGCACATCCACATATAGCTATACATTGCCTTGGTGCACATCCACATATAGCCTATACATTGTCTTGGGGGTACGTCCACATATAGCCTATACATCGTCTTGGGGGTACGTCCACATATAGCCTATACATTGTCTTGGGGCACGTCCACATACAGTAATACATTGTCTTGGGGGCACATCCACATATAGCCTATACATTGTCTTGGTGGCACGTCCACATATAGCATATACATTGTCTTGGGGGCACGTCTACATATAGCCTATACATTGTCTTGGGGGTACGTCCACATATAGCCTATACATTGTCTTGGGGGTACGTCCACATATAGCCTATACATTGTCTTGGAGGTACGTCCAATTATAGCCTATACATTGTCTTGGGGGCACGTCCACATATAGCCTATACAGTCTTGGGGGCACGTCCACATATAGCCTATACATTGTCTTGGGGGTACATCCACATATAGCCTATACATTGTCTTGGGGGTACGTCCACATATAGCCTATACATTGTCTTGGGGGTACGTCCACATATAGCCTATACATTGTCTTGGGAGCACGTCCACATATAGCCTATACATTGTCTTGAGGGAAGCCTATACATTATCTTGAGGGAACGTCCACATATAGCCTATACATTGTCTTGAGGGCACGTCCACATATAGCCTATACATTGTCTTGGGGGCACGTCCACATATAGCCTATACATTGTCTTGAGGGAAGCCTATACATTATCTTGAGGGAACGTCCACATATAGCCTATACATTGTCTTGGGGGTACATTCACATATAGCCTATACATTGTCTTGGGGGTACATTCACATATAGCCTATACATTGTCTTGGGGGTACATTCACATATAGCCTATACATGAAAACTGCTGGCGCTATCTCAACTCAACTGTACAGTTCACCAAAAAGTTGTCCAAGTTTCGTTGTTGGGGGTTTTAAACAGTTCACCGATTAATGACCCGTCCGATTATTAAAACTGGGTCGATTTGCCGTCACATACGTGTAGTTCAATCATTAGCTGGTTGCAAACTCCTTGAGCCATAACACAGGCGCTTAAAATTGTCCTTTGCGGCTGTTGGAGAGGGAGTGAGAAAAAAGCGTGTATAGCTGTGGCAAACATTCTATATTGATCAGACGTAATGTAAACAGCTTAACGCTTAGGTGTCATCTCCGGATATGAGAACTGAATAACATTCGAGTGCAAAATAGCTAGAGAGATCTTGCTATAAGAACAAAGTTCAGAAATTGAAAGCATTCATCTTGATAAGAATGCTAAAGATAATTATGAAAAAAAAAGTGAAAGAAACGTATGGCAAAACGTCATCTGCGGCTTCAGGATGTATAAAGTAAAAGGGTGAATAACACTCGAGTGAAAAATAGCTAAAGAGACCTTGCTAGAAGAACAAAGTTCAGAAATTGGAAGCATTCATCTCGATAAGAATATTAAAGATAATTATGAACAAAAAAGAAGATGAAAGAGCAAATGGCAAAACGTCATATGCGGCTTCAGGATGCGTAAAGTAAAAAGGTGAATAACACTCGATTGCAAAATAGCTAAAGACACCTTGCTAGAAGAACAAAGTTCAGAAACTGAAAGCATTCATCTTGATAAGAATGCTAAAGATAATCATGAACAAAAAGATAAAGGTGGCCGACCAATCCTACAGGCTGAAGTGAAACACGCGGTTTCGAGATTGCCTCTAAGAAAAGCCAATGGGCCTGATAGCATATCAGTAGAGATGCTAAATACTCTAGAAGACGTGAGTGAGTAAGTTTTTACGGCACGTCAACGCACTAACGACTATGGATAAGTTGACACTACTATTTAACAAAATATACGACACTGGGAACATTCCACATGATTTGAAAAAGGCTGTCTTCATAAGTCTACTAAAGAAACGGGAGCCACAGAATGTGAATGTCACAGAACAATAAGCCTAATTGGCCACATCACGACAATTTATGTTGCTGGTGATTATGATGAGGGCCCTAAATAAAAAAAAACAAAACAAACGGAAATTGCCCCAGAACATTGTGGCTGTGTCGAGGGCAAAGAAACAACTAATGGCATTTATATGTTGAGAACAATATACGAGAGGGCAATAGAGATACAATAAGACGAATATGTGTTTTATGACTATACAAAAGCGTTTGACAAGGTGAGACATGAAAACATATACCAATTTCTAGAGCTAGAGCTTAGACATAAACGGAAAGGATCTGAGGGTATTTGAAATATGTATTGGGAGGAAAACGCTGCAGTTAGATTCAAAAATGTAATAAATAAGTAAGTGCCAGTCAATAAAGCGAGGCGTAATACAGGGTTGTGTACTGTCACAGATCTAAGCTTGTGGCAAAACGTCATCTGCGGCCTCAGGTTGTATAACGTAAAAGGGTGAAAGACTCTTGTGAAAGAGATGAAGAGTTTGCAATAAGAAAGAGTTAGGTGGCCCACCAATCCTAGAAGTTGAAGTGAAAAACGCGATGTTGAGAATGCGTTTAGGAAAAGCTACGGGACCTGTTGGTATACCAGTAGAAATGCTAAAGGCTCTAAAAGAAGTAGGAATGGAGAAGTTAACACTACTATTTAACAAAATATACGACACTGAGAACATTCCACATGGTTTGAAAAAGTCTGTCTTTGTAAGTCTACTAAAGTAGCCACAGAATGTGAATCACACAGAACATTAAGCCTAACGGGCCACATCATGAAAATTATTTTGCGGGTGATAATGATGAGGGCCCTAAATAAAAAACAAACAAACGGAAATAGCCCCAGAACAGTGTGGCTGTCGAGGACAAAGAAACAACTAATGCCATCTATATGTTGAGAACAATATGCGACAGGGCAATAGAGATACAATAAGACGAATATCTGTTTTATGATTATACAAAAGCCCACTTTAGCCGCTATATATTCTTTCAACTAGTAAGGTGTTTGGGATGGGGGAGATTGGGAGATCGGCGGGGGGCGCAAGTGGTATAGTGTTGGTCTGCCGATAAGGAAAGTTGTGGTTCGAAACCCACGATCAGTCACAATTTTAGTTGTCCAATTTCATTCCCTACTTTTTGGGTCTGTGCTCTGTGTCAGTATAATGTGACTGGCTGAGACAGAAGTCATGATATCCCTGCACAATTTGTCAGACGTTAGTCGAGGGTCGCGTCCACAGTCCTTTATGGTGGCATTGCACTTTAAGAAACCACCTGAACCCAAGTGGGTTTGTCGGTGACCAATTATCGGTAAATGAGCTCTGAAGTCCCTTTGATACACAGAGTGTTTTTTTGAGACCTAATTAACCTCGCAGACAGTTTACAGCAAGTGATGGCCTGTACTTGCAAGTTTGAATATCATGAATGTTTGAAACACAGTGCTGGGGCGAGAATCCTTTGTTAGCTTAGCGAGCACACCTCAAGCCTTGGCACCTGCTCTGGGTTTTCCCAGGAGCACCAGACTGCTCAGTCGGTAGGGCGTTCATGTAATGCACTAAAGTCTGAGGTTCGATCCTCAGTGATTATTTGGCTTCACCGTATTCGTATAATTACCTTGTATTTTCGAGAAAATCCTTGGACATAACATCAAAGATGACCATTGGTACCTTAGCAGTGGTGGCCACTGACAAATCTTAGTTAACTGGATGCAGATTAAAAGACTTGGGGAAAAATGAAATTCTCAAAACTTAATGAGTCTCTGGGCTGGTTGTTGGAGAGAATTTTTATTTTATTTGTCTTCAAACAGCCATTTTAAGATATTGTTTTCACTGTGTTATTTTTGAATGATTAAAAGGTTTACATATTTTTTTACTGGATCCCCTATCCCGAAATTTCCCCCAAACACACACACATGAATAACTTTCCAAGAAGTTTCTTAAATGAAAAAATAAAAAAGGGGTTTGATTCTATAAAATCGATTACGTTTATTGCTGATCTCCAGTGCCTGGCTTGTTTAGTCTTTAGGGGCCTAAAACTGACACAATTCCCAAGACAGAGATACTCTTTATTTAGTGTGCGTGACATTTGAAACACAACTTCGCATCAAAAGAAGCCGTATTGTTACAGACATTTTGAAAGACTCAATTCAACTTCAGTCGTACATTTTGTGACACGTACTGAGAATCTCTCTTTGAACTCTTTTGTATCAGAACGATCTTTTAAAGTCACTTGATAGATTTACTACAGAGTCGTGAATTTTGCAATAAAGTGCTGTGCACTTCTTGGGTGGTTTAAGGTCTACTATTTTAGAAAATATAGCCTTAAATTTCAACAGGTTTGGGAATCTATTTTTATATTACATATACATAACAGGGTTGTGTACTGTCACAGATCTCTTCTTTCGTAGGCAGTAATCAAGCAAGGGTTCGAATATGAGGCGTGTTGCCCAGACGCGTCATCTCATGGCATCACCTCTATCCCGCGATCACAAAAATACACTACTACAAAGACGCCTTTTAAAAAGACTGAACTTAAATCTGATTGATGTCAGCTGCGAGATGTAGGCCTAACAGATTAAGAGAATTGGACAGGCAGAAGTGCAAGAGTATTTGCTCCTAGTACAGATAGTTTATTTAAAATCATGATTATGCTGGGGTAAAAGGTTAACCTCCGATTCTCGATGTTCGGAGTCGATCCGAGACCCATTCTAACCGCTATGTGTTCTTCCAACTAGAAAGCTATTTGGGATTGGGGAGGTGGGGAGGTGGGCAGGGGGCGCAAGTGGTATAGTGTTGGTCTGTCAATAAGGAAGGAAAGTCGCTGTTCGAAACCCACAATCAGTCACATTTTTAGTTGTCCGATTTCATCCCCTGCTTTTTGGGTCTGTGTCAGTACAATGTGACTGGCTGAGACAGCAGTCATGATATCCCTACACTAATTGTCAGACGTTAGTTGAGGGTCGCGTCCACAATCAAGCCTTGATGGTGGCATTGCACTTTGAGAAATCACTTGAACCCTAGTGGGTTTGTCGGTGACCAATTAAGTCCCCGGTATCCCGCTCTGGGATCCCTGCGATACACGTAATGTTTCTTGAGACCTAATTAACCTCTCAGACAGTTTACGGCAAGTGATGCCATGTACTTGCAAGTTTGAATATCATGAATGTTTGAAACACAGGGCTGGGGCGAGAATCCTTTGTTAGCTTAGCGGGCACACATCAAGCCTTGGCACCTGATCCGAGTTTTCTCAGGAGCACCAGGTGGCTCAGTCGGTAGGGCGTTCATGTAATGTGCTGAAGTCTGAGGTTCGATCCTCAGCTGATTATTTGGATTGAAGAAAACTCAACGGCTTCTTATAATTACAATGTATCTTGGAGAAAATCATGGGACATAACAACAAAGATGACCATTGGTACCTTAGCAGTGGTGACCACTGACAAATCTTAGTTAACTGGACGCAGATTAAAAGACTTGGGGAAAATGAAATTCTGCAAAACTTATTGAGTCTCGTGGGCTGGTTGTTGGAGAGAATTTTTATTTCATTTGTCTTTCACAACAGTCGCAGTTTAAGAAATTGTTTTCACTGTGTTATTTTTGAATGATTAAAAGGTTTACATAATTTTCCTGGACCCCCTATTCCGCACACACACACACACACACACATACACATAAAGAACTTTCCAAGGAGTTTCTTACATGATCAAAATCAGAGAAAGAAAGGTTTGATTCTATAAAATCTATGCAATTTATTGTTGATCTCCAGTGCCACTGCCTGGTCTGTTTAAGCTATAAGGCCGGAACTGACACAAATTCCCAAGACAGAGGATATAACTCTTTATTTAGTGTGCGTGACATTTGAAACACAACTTCGCATCAAAAGAAGCCGTATTGTTACAGACATTTTGAAAGACTCTTACTCAATTCAGCTTCAGTCGTGACATTTTGTGACACGTACTGAGAATCTCTCGCTATGGAACTCTTTTGTATCAGAACGGTCTTTAAAAGTCACTTGATAGGTTTACTACAGAGTCGGGAATTTTGCAATAAAGTGCTGTGCACTTCTTGGGTGATTTAAGGTCTACTATTTTAGAAAATATAGCCTTAAATTTCAACAGGTTTGGGAATCTATTTTTATATTACATATACATAATTATATAAATATCACCAGTAAAATCTGACCCACTTAGATATGATAGTTTAATATAACAGTTGTATTTAAAACATCTTTGAAACCTTTGCAGATATATTCAAGATAAAGCTTTTTCATGGTAATGAAATTGTGTTATTTCAAAACTCTCAAACCATCTTTCTGGGCTGCGTTGTTGGTCTTAGGTGTGTCACGTGTGTCAACTTGCCCAGTCTGACCGACGTTTTGTTTTGTTTGATGTCGAGACAAGGCTAGTTTACTGCCGGATGCTTAGATCTTGACAACATCATGAAATACGCCCAACTTAGCGTCCAATGGCGTCAACATAGCTCTCTACAAGTCACGTTACCCTCGTTACACCCCAGGGAAGCAATTCAAGGGCAATAAATTCAGAATTTCCCCACCGTCCCTCCTGCACTGTACTCTAAAACAACGTTATATGTACTCTTCTCAACCATAAAACATCTAAAAGAATGCTCCATCTTTGAACTAGAGATCCCCAACGATACGTCACAATGACTTTAATCTTACATATCTTTGAACTAGAGATCCCCAACGAAACGTCACAATGACTAAAATCTTACATCGCCAGCACAATACCAACTTTGCGAGTTACACCACGATAACGGAATACATGGCGGTTTTCTGCTCGTTCATTGTTCCGTAAGCACATAATAGATCTATGATTACACACCGGTGCAGATGCTCTTACGTATCGTCTCCCTTCTCGCTATGAGCGCAGTAATCGCAAGGTCTTTGATACGAAGACGAGAGACAAGTTAGACAGTCGTGTTTAAGTTCTCGCCCGATCCTCCAAAACTCATCTTCGCCTCCGTGGAATGGACGGCCCGATTCCGGCACGGCTTGGCTTAGAGGCGAAGATACCATCAGATGGATGGGGGTTTCTCACTGTGGAACTTGGTGGTCGCCGCCCTATGTCAAGAGGATTGGACACTCTGGTGATTTAAAATATGCCTCCTCCTCCTCCTTCTCCGCCTTCTCCTCCCGCTTCTTCTCCTCCTCCCGCTTCTCCTCCTCCTCTTTTTCCACCTCCTTCAATTTCTCCTCTTCTCCATCTAATCCTTTCTCTTCTTTCCCCTCCTCTTGCTCTTCCTTCATCTCCTCGTCCTCCTTTTCCTCCACATCCTCCTCCTAATTGACGAGATTACATGTATTCCTACAATAATTATAGTTTGCTTTCCTCTCTTACTCTCAGCTTGGCCTACGCAAAATTGTTCTTTTTTGTGTCTAGGATGCGTATCTTTGTCATTTCCCAGCTTCTCGACGTGTGTTCTAAATGGATTAGGCGTCAGTCATGAAGTTTGATAGCAGTGATTCTTATGTTTTGTTTTATTGTTTTTTTCCCTTTATTATTTAAAATAATTAACAATTATCATTACCGTGACAAGCAGGAATAAAGGAGAGTATACTTTTTAGTGACATTTTCTGTAACAACAACACCCAAAAGTTACATCTTTGACAAAAGTTGTCAGTATAAGTATTGCAACAATATCATCAACAACGAAAATAGCATCAACAAAAAAAAAAAAAAAAAAAAAAAAAAAAAAAAAAAAAATTTTAAATCCCACCACAAAAAAAAAAACAACAACAACAACAACAACAACAACAACAACAACAACAACAACTACAACAACGACAACAACAACAATAACAACACGTAAAAAACAAAAAACAAAAACATCCACAAAAATAACAACAATAACATCAACAGAAGCAACAAAAACAGCAACATTAAAACCTTAACAATGATAATAGCATGGATTCCTTTAAATAAAGAACAAACAAATGAAGCGCAAACCCTCATAGCTTTCGTCCTCTCCAAATTCTCGAAAATAATGAAACCGCATTTATATCAACCCAGAATAATGAGGAAAAAAAAGTGAGCTTTTTAGGCCCATATCAGTAAACTTTAACGACAAAACACAAACAGAAATCGCAAAATTAAAAAAAACAACCAAAACGAGGACTAAAATGGGAACAATAATTTTATGAGTTTTCTGTGCACTTTCTAAAACATAAAAACGTGTATATTTTTTATGTAGCCTACGGTGATTATTTTTGACATCCATTTAAGTTATGACCTTTTCCCTACTCTCTAGCTTGCATTGAATTAAACAAAAATTATCTAACATTCGTCTTTGCCTGCTCACGACTCGTCTTACAACCATGCCAAACATCTTTGATGTTGTTTTTGTTGTTGTTGTTGTTGTTGTTGTTGTTGTTGTTGTTGTTTGGACTGTTCAGGGTGTAGACGATCTAAAACATAATAATAGTCATTAATAAAGGCTTTGCGAAGACGCGTACCATAGCGGATGGTTTGTCGGTTGGTTGGGTTGATTTAACGTCCAACACCAGCACTATATATGCTATATTGTGGACGAGCCCCAAGACTGACGTCTGACAATTTATGTGCTGCCACACACGAGACAGGGCGGGGATACCATGACTCCTGTCTCAGCCGGTCACATTATATTGACACCGACCCAACCAGTAGGGAACGCAACCGCCATGATTCGAACTCGGGATCTTTTGCGTCGGAAGCCTATGTTCTACCCCAAGGCCACGTATCACGGAAGCGACTGCACTGTTCAGGCTGTAGATGATCTAAGACATAATAATAGAGGCATTGCGTACCACGTACCATAGCGCAAACAAAGACGATAGGAAATAATTTATTGAATCTGCACCGACTTCCAATCATAGCTCTACCTTTAACTCACGGTGCCCAATGAGCGACCAGGAAATCACACTCTGAGATGCGTGATTCTATCATCTGTATTATTTATAGTCATGTGGAGCGCAAAACATGTTCTATATTTAGCCTAGGACAACATCGGGAATCACCACTAAATTTAACCCAATTCGCAGCATTTCTGTTTTCTCTTCAAATTTATTCTTTAAGGGGCGTAGGAAACGTCATCCGTTACCGACGTGTTTATCGCTGCAAAGCCTAGATCTATAATTGCTCTTTATGGAAAAAAACAACCCTCCCATCCCCTACACACATACGCACACACACACACACAGACACACACACACACACATACAAAACAGAGTCCCACCCCTAAGTCGTCGCATAAGCCTCGGAATGTTATAAAAAAGTTAATAGGCCTACATTGTTCTTTTGCTGAACGTACCTGTAATGGTTCGCGTTAATCCCTTCTCATTTTCTCATCGAACAGTTTTGCCTGCTGTGCGCTTGGTCTTCCAGGGCGTCAAATCGCTGGGTCGATAGCGCTCTGCACTGACTAACACACAATCTGAGTTCGAATCCAAGCTGGTGCAGTCAGATGTTAGAAGATTCTTGGGAAAGCCAAGCTAGAGACGTAATACTGATCAGAAATCACCTTTTTTGTCTGGACCATCTCTACTACTTTGATGTACAATCTTAAATAAAGTAAGTGTAACTAACTCACTTTCTTTTGAGGAACTAAATCACACTTCCAAATTAATTTTAGTAAATTAAAAACAAAAAAACAAACAAACAAACAAAAGGAAATCGTAAAATAACAACAATTAACCCCGCCCCCCCCCCCAAAAAAAAAAAAAAAAAAAAAAAAAATTCAATCAAATTTAATTTGAGTCAAGTAGGTTATTTTGATCGTATTGTGAAATGTGTAGTGCCGCGTGCAAAGTTCAACGATGTTTGATTATTGATCTGAAAAACGAGTACATTTACATTATATTTTAAAAAGGAAAGAGGAAAAACATGCGAAGCACAAAATAGATAGAGTGCACCTAATACGTTCAGAGAGGTTCATATAATGGCGATAAATGTTAATAGAAATGTACACTCACATACCGCCTTGGTTGAGATTAAACATGTTATGTTTTAAAGTGTGAATTGTTAAAATTATAACCAAAATAAAAAATAAAAATAGAGGTTGACAAAGAGACAGGGAGAGATATAAAGAGATATAGAGAGAAAGAGAGAGAGAAGGAGATCAACGAGAGACAGAGTGAGTAAAGTAGTGAGACACGCCGATTTGTATAGAGATAGGCGGAAAGATAATTTACAGATACGCAGAGAGAGAGATAGATAGATAGGTAGATAGATAGATAGATAGATAGATAGAGAGAAAGAGAGAGAGAGAGTGAGAGAGAGAGAGATGTTGGTAGAGTGATCGAGAGTAATACCAACAGCAGCACTATATAGGCTACAGTGTGGACGGACCCCAAGACGGACGTCTGACAATTTTATGTGCTGCCACACACGAGACAGGGCGGGGCTACCATGACTCTTGTCTCAGCCGG
>RQTK01000461.1:197822-219239 GCA_003991915.1 Elysia chlorotica
ACTCTCTCTGTCTGTATGTCTCTCTCTTTCTCTGTCTGTCTCTCTCTCTCTTCTCCTTCTCTCTCTCTCTCTTTCTTTCTCTCTCCCTCTCTCTTTCTCTCTCTATCTCTCCCTCTCTCTCCTCTCTCTCTCCCTCCCTCCCCCTCTCTCTCTTTCTCTCTCTCTCTCCCTTTCTATCTCCCTCTTTCTCTCCCTCTTTCTCTCTCCCTCTCTCTCTCTCTCTCAGTGTTTCTCTCTGTCTGGTGAAACAAAGAGCCATCGCGAGTGACACAGTCCCTTTAATTATTGAAGAGAAGATCCAGATGTGAAATATTTTCATAACCTTCTCGCCTTGGGAATTTGTGTCCTGTGGTAATAAGTACTAAGATAACGCAGACTTCGACGTCTGACTATGGTATCTAAAGACATGGTAAGTCTTGCGCGTAAATATCCCTTCTCTTTGTACTTAGCGTCACGGTGAGGGTCGTCCTTATCTGAGACTGGTCAGAGGAGAGTCGTAACTAGATCTAGAAGTAATTTGTCCACCTCTCTCTCTCTCTCTCTCTCTCTCTCTCTCTCTCTCTCTGTCTCTACTTCTTAGACTGACATTCTGCTCTAAGTGTCTCTTTGTGTGTTATACACGGCTTATTTCATTGAAGCACAATGATAACTCATATTAATTACGGAACGCCAGAGGTAGAGTTGAGTTGGTTTAAAAGCCAACGTCAGTTCTATATAGGCTATATTGTGGACGGGCCCCAAGACTGACGTGTGACCACTTTATGTGCTGACACACAGGAGACAGAGTGGGGATACCATGACTCCTGTCTCAGCAGGTCACATTATACTAACACCGACCCAACCAGTTACAGGGGACGATTGGCCAAATAAATATGCCAAGCGTGGAATATGGCAGAGTTGGTAGCCGGCGCAATCAAAGTGTGTAAAGATATTCTATTACTGTTCGAATCTTAAAGCGGAAGTTACTTTAAATTTCCGGTTCTTTTTTTTTAAAGGGGGGGGGGGCGTGTCTGACAAGGATTAAAATGTACGGCGTGTCAAAGTTGTAGGTAGGGTCTACCTCTCTATAGAAGACGAGATATATCAGGCACCATATGATTCAGTAAAAATAGACGTGATGCAAACACAGTTATAAGAGATTCGATATAGCGCACTGGAAGTTTGGAAACGCTAGGTTTTGATCGCCGAAACTCTCGATTGCAAGACGGGAGTTTACCACTGAGCCTCTTTACGACTGATTATACAGTGTGCTAGTAGTTTGAAGGAAACAAATAATCATAAAAATAGGAAAAAAGAAGATTCCAAACTTGTGTGTGAGTATATATATATATATATGTGTGTGGTGAGTGTAAGTGTGTGGTCAATATCTGGCCATTATCTTACTAGACAAGATTATCATGCCAGGTTGGCTGATTGAAGCGGCACCTGTCACTTGGTGTTTTGTTTCGCTCTGAAATGTCAAATACAATTGGCAATCAAAGATGTGTGTGTGTGTGTGTGTGTGTGAGTGTGTGTGTGCGAAATTACCTTTTCTCCTTTTAACAAGTAAACACACATAACTACCACACTTTGTGTTGGAGACTTGAACAGAAACGTAGAAATCAAATCAGTTTTCTTATTTTGTGTACAACTCTTATTAAAGTAACTACACGAATAGTCGAAACAAACAAAAGATGCATCTAGTATGGCCAAAGAGCATCATCGATTTCGTAAAAATCTTGGACGTTGCATGTGCGCCCAGAGAGGCGTGAAGTGATAATTATCTATAAGAGTCTAACTGTAGCACATTAATATCTTTGTCACGACCATTAACACAGGTGCTCATAACCATGACTTTTTACACATCATCTTTACTCTCTCCTTTCTGCTAAAAGGTTTGTAGCGTAAATTTCATTCACCATGACTGCCAGAAAACACAAACACAAGACACTAGCAAAACAAGCAAATAAAATAGCTTAAAAACACCCAAGATACATGTTTAAAACTCTTCCATGGATTGTTATTTTGTTACCCAACTTATTTTAAAAGATGGCCTTTGGAGTCAAGAGTCAGTATTTCTATTTATTTATCACACTTTCGTCGCAACGATTCCCATAACTGAGTACAATGATGTCCAAACACTTAAGCTCAACTGTTTGCATCAGGTTAATTCGAATTACCTCTGGATCTCTGTTACAGAGAGAGCGTCAGAACCCTCATCATTTACTTTGGGTATGGTGATGACGAGAATAAACATCATTTTCCACCGACGTTGGTGCACTGAACTACTAGCACGTTTTGCATGATGTTTTGATGTTTGTACGGAGTTAAGAAAAAAATTCTTCTGGGTTTTGGTATCTCTGTTCCCCCCCCCCCTCTCTCTCTCTCTCTCTCTCTCTCTCTCTCTCTCTCTCTCTCTTTTCTCTTTTCTCTCTCGCTCTTTCTCTATCAATCCTCCTCCAGCTCTTTCTTTCTCTCGCCCTGCCTCTATCTATTTCTCTACTCCCAATCTATCTTCTTTATCTCTTTCTCTCCACTCCCCTCCCTCTCTTTCTCTCTCTCGCTCTCTCTCTCTCTCTCTCTCTCTCTCTCTCTCTCTCTTTTTCTTTCCCTCTAAAGCTTCTCGGACTGCACAATTCAAAACTGCAAAGCAAACAAGGCACGCGATAGATTTTTCTATGGTTTCTTGTTCCCCGATTTAACCATAATGATGTTTAAAAGTCGGGCAAAATATGGTTAAAATCACGTCTTTTCATAAATAATGTGTTCGAATACCAAAAATGTGATATAAAAGGCCTATTAAACATTATCCGTATAGCTAGTCTTTGTAAGCAGAATATTATTCTAACGAAATAGGCTAAGTGATTTAATTAGATAATAAAAGAAAGATCACAAAAAATAGTAAGAATTCAATACAATGATTATTTCCATGACATAATACTAGGAAGTGAATGTAATTACATATACCCTGCACATTTTTATATAATACCTTTTTATATTGTTAAGCCTGTGAGTGGATAAGACCAGGTACTTCATGCACATTTACAAGCAGATCTGAGTAATAAACTCACACTTGAAGCTGTAAAGACGATAACTATCTCATTTCTCATCCACGTAGAGTCTGTCTGCGCAGACTGCACCTGGTGTTCGGGATATCGCCTTTGATGTGTGCGAGATTTGATAATCTAGATCGATACTATCAATCATATTTAGTATGGTTATGGGAATACATGAATGTTGATCGATTCGATCCATAAGACAAACGGTTTATGGCAACAACAAAGGTAAAGGTAAATGTAGTTTTGGTAACGTCAAACGTCAACATCTAAGCTACATTGCGGACGGGACCCAAAACGAGATTCCTGGCACTGTCTTGACTGGTAATCTCATTCTGACATCAGCTCAATTCTGCGGTCAGAGCGGGGTTCGAACCTCCGGTTTCTGAAGTTGACTCTCAAATCCGCAGCGCTACCACACAAAACGAGCACACACGACAAGCTGTGCATAAGGCGAGACTGTTCGACAATTGGGTGATTCGAACCTCTCAAAGAAGTAAGGGGCGCACAGACCACACAGTATGTGATTTATCATAAAGCCACCAGTGCCTCATTTTACAGATGGAAACATTTTTAAACATTCGTTTTGTAGAATCCCTTTTAACTCTTTTCCTTCCAACTCAGAATTTACATTCATTATAAATCCGAGCCGGCTCACCCTGCAAGGGTTACAGAAAGTGTTAATAAGTTCACAAAGGCCAATGTTCTGTTTAACCTTATAAACAAATTGTACGGAATTCCGAACTTGTGATAGATATTAAGCTCAATCGAGACTAAACTAACCTCTTGTTATAGTTTCCAATTACCGACAATGAAAAACAACATTTCTTTCTCTCTCTGTACAGCTGTTTTTGGTGATTTCTCCTCTAAGCTTAGAACTGACAAGGTCGATCCGAGCAATTGCCTAAAGCGATCTCTCCACTTCTCCCGCAATCAGGCACAGTAAAAACAGACACAGGTACAACAGAGACTTTAGGATAGATTTAGTGAGGTGTTTCAAAAGAATAAGCTCACAGTGCTTTTAATACGCGTGCTCACTCTATTACTTTATTGGAATTAAGACGGTTGAATAATGTTCAGACTGAGATTTTACTAAGGTTTAAAGAAGGAAGCAAGAGCCTTAACTATCTTGAGCCATTACGCAAAATCCTCGCCATGAAACCTCTTACTAGTTCCCACTTGACGTAACAATAAAAAATATACGAATAAGACGTAAGATACGTCGTGTTTGTGTTTACTACCCCTCGGATCTAGAGGCAAACCATTGTAACTGCCCTCTTTAACTCTTTACAGTTAGAATGATACGCCTCTCAAGCCGCGATAGACGGTGATACACAGATAGAGCAGGTACATTCAGAACCAGGTAACAACCGATCCCAGTAGCAACATAAATCCCCGCAATAATTGGCCAGGTTAGTCGATGTTAGGACGTTTTCTTATATTAAAGTTAATAAGTCCGGAGAGGGATGAACTAATCTAGGCGGCAGCTGGTCGGAGAAAGGATGGGGTCAGTCCTGGGTCAAAGATGTGGACACCTCGCCAAGAGATCAACAGTAACAATCACTGACTCATCCCGACTCACTATTTACTACCCCTCGGGTCTAGACTCACTGTAACATGGAGTGATTATCAACAAAAACCTGACTCACTGTAAGATATTATTATCAACAAAAACCTGACTCACTGTAAGATATTATTATCAACAAAAAACCTGACTTACTGTAACATGGAGTCATTATGAACAAAAACTGACTCGTTGCAACGTGGAGTCATTACCAACAAAATCCCGACTCACTATAACATAGAATTATTACCAACAAAATCCCGACTCACTGTAACATGGAGTCATTATCAACAAAACCTGAATCAATGTAACATAGAATTATTATAAAATAAAATCCCGACTCACTGCAACATGGTATTATTAGCAACAAAACCCGACTTACTGTAACATGGACTCACTGTAATAGAATGAATATCAACAAAAACATAACTCCTGCAGCGTATCATTATTATTAAAAAAAACATGACTCACTATAACATGGAATTATTACCATCAAAATCCCGACTCACTATAACATGGTATTATTATATAATAAAACCTCCACTCACTGTAACACGGAATTATTAGCAACAACAAAATTCGACTCACTGTAATAGAATTAATATCAACAAAAAGCCGACATATAACATATACTCATCAAAGCAAAAACAATAATCCTGTAACATAGAATTATAATAATATAATAATAAATCACTGTAATAGAATTATTATCAACAAAAAAGCCGGCTTGCTGTAACATATAATCATCACAGCAAAAACAATAACTCTGTAACATCGAATTATAATAGTAATAAAAAAACATGTGTTCAGTTCAGTTTCGACCACCAACGTGTTTACTTTGTTGTGAACAGGTGACTAACACAAACATATCGACAGCTATTTTAGAAATTATCTTGCTATCCCTTAATGTTGGTAATTGCATGAGATGTCTTTGCTTTTAGTTTCTGCGTTGTTGTTTTTTTCAATATCAGGGGTAGATACGATGGCGCTCAGGCTAAAAATGCATTATCATTTCCATCTTATCTCCTGTAGCATTCTCGCTGTTATCTTTGTGTCTACACACCTTAAATGGTACGGCATTAGTCTGTATAAAAAATAGTCCCTATTTGGGTCTCCCCTTGAGTAATCTTTTCTGATGTGCTGCGTGTTTGTAAAACGTGGGTATTGAAAAGAAAAATTATTTAAAGAAACTGAGCATAAAGGAAATTTAACTACACAGTTCTAGAGGTGGCAAATACAGAAATAAAATATTTAAAGAATAAATAAATAAAAAGGAACAATTGGATTTTTTCTTCACGCAAAATGATGGTTTTAAACAATTGGGTTTCATCGAATGAGTGAGAGATGGGTAACAAGAAGGAAACTGTATGCAGAATATAAAAATTGTCAGAGGACAGAACAACGCTACAGTCAGACTTACAACTAACAAAGAGAATTAAAGAGTCATGGTAGCTGATGTTATAACACAAAGTACAATTATGATGAATAAATGCATTCATTGAAAGTACAGACCTGTTCAGAAAGGCACTAGATGATGAGCATATAGTGTAGGCCTTAGTAAACGGTTGTCATATATGATTGTATTGTTTGAACATTTGCGACATGGGCATGTATGCCTCTTGCATCTTAATTAATACGAATACGAACGAATACCCAGAAGGATGTCAGCCAAAATCTAAGTTACCCAGAAAACGTGTTCACGGCTTTCCTGATTGGTCGTATTTTAGCGTTACGGTACGTCACAAACTCCGCCCTCTTTTGTTCTCACCACAACAGCCTCTTTTTACATGATATTAAATCATCATGACGTGATTGGCCATATTTCATTGTTTAAAAGTTTAATCTTCTTTTACCAAGACTTTTCCAATTAAGTTATTAATACTACTTTGCTTGAAATTTTCTTTTACCACGACTTTTCCAATTAAGTTATTAATATTACTTTGCCGGATTTAACCGTTATCTTTAACAAATCCAAATGGATTCAATCTTTACATCTTCCATGGATTGTTTAGAATTATTTGCAACCCCAAGACGAACATTCTTTGATACAGTCTAATGGAAAATTGCGTAGGTCAAATTAGCCAGGGAGCTTAACTGATAGAATACATTCAGACCAAAAATGTTAGCTTAACTCAGCATAGATTTCATACATAATTCTCCTTTTCTTCGCGCTTTCCAATCTTTGCTGTCTTACTTTATAATTATCGGTGGGCAAACACATGGTAGTGTGGAACACATACAAAACCAATTCGAGCCTCTGGCCAAGGATTTTTCAAACCTATGTTGAGCATTTAAGGGATAGGCTATCGAGACACCTAGGCAGCATCTGCTTCAGAAAGGTTCAGGAAGAACCTGAAGAGATAAACAACACTCCTTGCGATGGCGCGTTTAGCCATAATATTGCCGCTTTCAAGACTTTAACTTCAAAGTGATAAGTCTGGTCTGTTGTGACAACATTCTTTAAACCATCACCTGCGTTTTTTACTGGACCTGCTTTCGAAATAAAAAAGCCAAAAAGCCAAGCAGCCAAAACAGATACCAGATAACGGAGCATTGGCATTTGTGACATGAACATTTTCAATACCTGGGAAAGAGATTCATCTAGGACTGCATAAACCTCACTTCATGAGCCATGTAAACACCATCTCAGAACAATGTAAACTTCACTTTTTGGGAGATGAGACCATTATCTCATGACTGTCTCATGACAGTAGAACATTTTCATTTTGAGAAACGAAACCATATAAGAACCATATCAGAATAATATTTAAAAAAACTTTAATTTGTGAAAAAATGGTACCATTAAACCATTAACTTAGAGCAATGAAAATTTCGCTTTTTGTGAAAAAGGACTATTCTATTCAGAAAAAGAAAAACTGCACTCTGTTGGAAATGGAATCATCAGTTCACAAAGCTCTCTGGAACTCTGTCCGACCTTCTCACTTCCAGGTGTGGTCATCCATTTCTCTATTTTCCAGTCTTTCCACCCTCGCCATTACCAGTTAAAAACCAGCAACGACCCTGGCCCAATGAGTTTTCACTGTTTGTTTTTGATTAAGTTTGTTTGGTTTGCGGGTATCTCTCTGATAACGTTCTCGGCGACTGCGCAGTAGGTAGGTAGATCTATTGGTACCTTAAGTCAGTGCGGAGACCGCAGACGCACAAAGAGCAGCTGGCTGATTGTTTACACAATGCATCTAACACTCCCCGGGCAGCGAGGGGCAAAGATTGATTGCTCTCCTTGAAACAGATTCTGCCGTGGGCATCTTCCGCCCTGACCTGTCCCAGAAGACAGTGAGAATCCCAGTAGACTGAGCAGAGCCTATATAGCCCGCAGCATCAAGGTGCACCGGAGCATCAGGAGAGATCAATCTCAGAGGAGTCAGTACAGCAGAGTACACCAGTACACCTCACACCTCAGTATTCTCCTAGCCCCAAAAATACACTCGGAATAGCCTTGGTTTTAATTCAGTAAGAAAAGTATTCTCTAGATCACAGCAAAGCTCGCGTCTAGTTTAACGTATATTAGGTATAAAAAAAAAAGATCCTATAAGGCCATTTTCAGCGCAACCTGTATCCATGCCACCTTTATAACAGTCTGATAAAGCCATTGAAGGCGAAACATTATGTACTTTTATAACCTTTAGTTGTGTTATTTTTATCAGGTCTCTCAGCTGCCTAGAGGTTACGCGTATTTCTTTTTTCACAATTCCCACATTTATAGAGCTAACTCAAAATCTCAGGTCCGCCCCAACGTCTCGATGTTCGCTCAGTGGGGAGTGTGATAAAGTCCCCTGTGAAATGGTTTGTTGGTACATTTGAGAGATCCACAGATAAGCAGAATCCTCTCTAGGACCAATTCCACCATTTGATTAAAATAAAGGACTGGGCACTGTTGGTCGGTGTGCTGGTAAAAAGATACCAAAATAGTTTCTGAGAACACCCGGTAGACTGTTGTTAGGTTTGATAGATATCAAAATTACTTTTATGTTTTGTTTTTTTTTGGTTAAAAAAAATCTAAAAATACGTTCTGGGCTTAAGCTCTTTATTAAAATTTCACTTTCGTTTTGAAAAAGGTTAAAGAAAATAAATTATAACCTGCATATTAAAAAAATATTACTAGTTTTTGGTTATAATTTATAAGCATTTCAAAACAGTCAAGCATGATTAATTTTGCATCTTTACAAATCAACTTTGTTGTTTTTTAGATTAATTTTATAGTCATTATCTAAAACCTTGGAATTGATTAAAGCACTTTAAAACAGACAAATTTAATTTGAAACAAAGGAAACATAATGTACATGTAAAATAAATCAATGCACCATACCATATCCTAAAAGTTTCAATAAAATAGACAAAGAACAAAGACATACAATTCACAAGCTCTTTAATTCAACAAAAGTCATTTCTCCCTCATAGACTACTGTCGATTCCCTAAACTAAGACCTTGTTTTAAGCAAGCATCGTCTCTGAACGTCACAGTTGCTGCCACATCAAGGGGGGCGCGGTGGTCTAGGGGTAGAACATCGGCTTCCGACGCCAACGGTCCCGAGTTCGAATCCTGGCTGTTGCGTTCCCTACTGGTTGGGTCGGTGTCAGTATAATGTGACCGGCTGAGACAGGAGTCATGGTATCCCCGCCCTGTCTCGTGTGTGGCAGCACATAAAATTGTCAGACGTCCGTCTTGTGGCCCGTCCACAATATAGCCTATATAGTGCTGCTGTTGGACGTTAAACCAAACCAACCAACCAACCTGCCACATCACTGGCTGACTGAGTGGTGTTATCGTTGAAACCAGACGGAAATGATCGCGTGCGGGAATCCAGTTTTAGAAAAACGCCCGCAGGCCGCAGGTGTGAGTGTCAATCTCGTGAGTACACTGCGTCTTTGGTACACGGTCAGTATTAGAGGGTGTAGACAGTCTGTACCGAGTGCAGGAGAGAACTAGGATAGGTTAAGTTGGTTGGATTGGTTTAACGTCCAACAGCATCACTATATAGGCTATATTGTGGACGGGCCCCAAGACGGACGTCTGACAATTTTATGTGCTGCCACACACGAGACAGGGCGGGGATACCATGACTCCTGTCTCAGCCGGTCACATTATACTGACACCGACCGAACCAGTAAAACTACTCAAAGAAAAGTGATATATGGCTGTACTCGGGCAACTTGCACACACGCCCACATTATTATAAAGTAAAGGATGCAAGACAGCCCAATCAGGACATGTACTTTTATAGCACCAGGCAGTGAGAAATAGTAGTCTCTGGTCAAACTTTAGGTAATACCAGAGACTCTAGATAGCTACTCTCCAGGCCCTCTAGTCTCTGGTAACACAGTGGAGAGAACTAGGATTGGTCAAGACTACTAAAGAAAAATGATAATGCTCGGGCAACTTCCACTCAGACACATGCCCCCCCCCCCCCCGCCCCAAAACACACACACACACACACGCGCACAGTCAGGAATGTGCGTATGTAGCTCCCTTAACTTACAAGCGAAAAGTTCAAGGTTTGAATCTTAGCTGGTGCATTGTGTCCCAGTGTAGGATATTGTCAGACTTTAATATTGGGACCCAGCCTCGATAAAGTGGTTCAGGTATATGTTTAAAATTCTTCTTTTATCCTATAAACTTATGCCAGTTTTGGTAAGTCGTGCATTAAATTGGTTTTCACCCCCCTCCCCCCCCCCTCTTTTCCATCTTTTGTTTCTCTAGTCTCTGTTGCATTGAGTCAAAATTTCCGATTGCCTTGTTTGCTGGGCGATCTCCTATAGAGCGTAAAACTATCTTTATGTTTTGACGTTCTTCTAGTTTTCCATCGTTAACTTCTCTCTTTCTCTCTCTCTCTCTCTCTCTCTCTCTCTCTCTCTCTCTTTCTCTCTTTCTCTCTCTCTACCCCCTCCCCCCCTCTCTCTCTCACTCTCTCTTTCTTTCTCATTACCTCGGTGTGCCTATCTTCTTGTCTTCCTATAAAACTTTCAACCATTTAAACAAACTACATTTTGTAGATCTACAGCTTTGCATTTTTCTGACCAGTGAAAAAGCACGCGCCGACTATTGAATTAAGGCACTGACAACAGATTTTTTTAGGGATAGGGAAAGGGATGGGTAGGGGGAGATTGGATTGCGAGCAAGAAAAATAGACTGAGGACTGAGGGATCGTGAACAGATTTGCCACCCAAAACATGGGCTTACACAAATGTATGTTTTGCCGCACATTAAGAATACTTATAATTTTGCTCTAGTAAATCTCTGAATGATTAGACATCGATACAGCCATGTCTAGCTACAGGCAATCGGAGGGGCGAACAAGCGCAAGAGGTAGAACGTTGGCCTTCCAATGGAGACGTCCCGGGTTCACAATCTATGACCAATATATATATATTTTCTCCGATCTCTTTTCCCACTGGTTGAGTCGGTGCCAGTATAATGTGACCAGCTGAGACGGCAGTCGAAGTACATATCCCCATTCTGTCTCAGGTGGCAGCGAGTAAAATTGTCAGACGTTAGTGTTGGGAAGCGTCCAAGATATTCCTTTTTGACATTGGAAATGAAAAAAAAAATCAACAACCAAATCAAAGAACCTTTGCCCATTGCAAAGCACCGAGCCCTTCAACATCCATACAAGCATGCCTAGCGAGACACGCACATGATTTACGCGATTTGAAAAAAAAAGATAACTATATTCCAGGCTTTTTACATTGTACAACGCCTTTTGCTCTCTGATAAGTTATCTTTGTGCATCTCATGCAATCTTTGTTGTTGTTTTTGTTGCCTTTAACCGGGTCGAGTGAAGAAAAATGTCCGCTTTAGCACGCAAGCAATTCAAGAACCCTCAAACACAGACGTCTGGTTATGACACCTAATCGAAACAAGCGTTTGCAAATCTGATCACATTACATTTAAATCCAGATAACACAGAGAAAAAACATCAGCATTTCGCTGAGGAAATTGAGAATTTCTCGAATTACAGATTTGCAGAACAGGCTAAAAAATATTGGCACATAAATTTTGTTTGTAAAAAGCTTTCATACAAAACTTTTCACATTTTATCCAATTTCGACTTAAAGGAGAAAGTAGATTTAGTTGCCCGGCATATAACCTATAATAGATGAGATAGTTGATCGCTTAAATGTACTTGCTCCTCGTTTAAGCTACCATTGATAAAACGCTGATACATAACTGTTATAAGTTAAACGAATGTTTGTGTGTGCACGTCCGTTTCCTTTAAGTGCCTTTTTGGCACCATGGAAAAAATATCCATTCTAACTTTTCCCCCCTTTTTAGACACATTTTTTTTACCGTTTTCTAAACATACCATCTTCAACCTGTGTACACCCACTGTCCCTTTTCATCTGTTTCGGTCTCATATCTAAAAATCTTCGCTTCGCTACACAATATCGTTACCGTTTACAAATCAGCGAACAGTGCATCGGGGATTTCTTTAGATTTTCCATATCTGATAAATTTGTATGGGCTCCAATGGCTTTATTCGTTGGACCAAATAGAATATAACCCTACATGTTAATTATACATTTTCAAATACACTTACTGCTATACATTTCAAAAACAGAGATTAAAATACATGCATGTTTGTAACAAACGATTATTGTGGATGGGCATAACATGGGATTTATTTATTTATTAATTAACCTATTTTTCTGATAAAATTAAATATTAAGTGAGCTGTAATTTGTTAATGACTGAAAACCAAAAGTTACACAGTTTCTACTGATCCCATGCAAACCTTAGAGCAGATATTTGACCAATGTCTATACAGCCTTATTCCAACATCACTCACGCGATGCCATGCAGCACCGATTTCACACATAAAGCAGCGCAGCTTTAATGCCTTCTTAGTGATAGTATTTTGAGCCGCAAGCTTGCAGCAGTTTAACTCGGTGACTTTGGTGTGCTTACGATTCATTACTACTGTATGCCTCGATTTGCGACTTTAGTGCGCTTATTCTTTAGAAGGAATCTCAAGTTTCAGGCAATGTTTTTTCATTACAACCACCGAAAGTGTAATGATTGACAAGCTGTTTTAAATATCTGGAGACTCATATACAGACAGAGAGGAAGGTTCCAGATAAGACTTGAACCTCGGAATCCTTGCTCATCGGTCAAGAATTTTACGGACTAGTCCTTCTTTACTTTTAGATTAGTTTTCCCCCTCTAAAACAACCCTATACGGACACGAAGACTTTACATGGGATTCGAACTTGGGACCCCTGCTTACCAAAATAAAGCTCTACCGACTCGTCTATCTGGCGCCTCCAGAAACAACCACCGTCTGTCCAGAAAATTTTCCGAATATGAAGTTCTATTTCCCAATAACACCACCCCTTGATTCCCCCCCCCCCCCCCCCCCCCCCCACCATTTCCAAACACACACACACACACACACGCACAGTCAGGAAAGTACGTATGTAGCTCTCTGAGCTGACGAGCGAAAAGTTCAAGGTTTGAATCTTAGCTGGTGCATTGTGTCCCAGTGTAGGATATTGTCAGACTTTAATATTGGGACCCAGCCTCGATAAAGTGGTTCAGAGAAAGCCATTCTCGCTAGCCCTAAGATAGTGTCTTAGGACTCATGGTATGCCCCCTCTGTATCTGTATAGCAGCACGTTAAATTTTCAGATGTTCGTCCCGCGACCCGCCCACACTTTATCCTATATAGTGCGGACGTTGGACGTTAAGCAACACACAAAAAAACGACAACAAAAAACAAAACAAAAAAAATAATAAAACGACCAAACAAACTCACATTAGCGAGTTATGTGAGCGGTGTTCTTTGTCTCAGGTGTCAAGAAAGGTATGCGTCACTATGTGGTGATTTTTTAGCACTGTATCCGGCGGCCGCTTTCTGATATTTGGGTGCGCTACCTTAATAAATACCTGTCTATCAGCCTGGATCACTGGGCTCAGCATAATACATTATTTATTGAGCAGGCTGCCTAGACAAGCTTCCCACACGGAATGATTTGAGTTGAGTTGGTTTTAACGTCCAACATCAACACTATATAGACTATACAGTAGACGGGCCCCAAGACAGACGTCTGACAATTTTATGTGCTGCCACACATGAGACAGGGCGGGGATACCATGACTCCTGTCTCAGCGGTCACATTATACTGACACCGACCACTAGTAGGGAACGCAACCGCAGACTCGAAGCCGATTTCTACTGGAACCCGCGGACCTAGTACGGTCAACCCGATGTTCAACCCCTGGACCACCGCCCCCCCCTCCCACACACGGAATGATGACCAAACTGCACCGACAAAGCCTCGAATCTATTCCAGCGTCCCTTGTGGTTTGTCCAAGCTGTATTCGAATGGTTGGAACATAGATCAATGCAAGACATGCTTGCTCAAGTGTTAGAGCGCTGAGCCTATTCATAAGGTCCCATGTTTGCTCCCGCGATCAAGCAAATTTATTTGTTGGGATTCGTTTCATACACTATAGACGTTACTTTGATGGCGTGCTGTAAAAATAAAACTCACGTCTCATGTTGGTTGGGTCGGTGTCAGCATGATGTTACTAACTGAGACAGAAGTATTGATATTGTTGCACTGTCTCTGAGTAGCAGAACGTAAAATTTACAGATGTTAGTCTGGGGACTCGTCCGCGATTTGGTTTTGTTGCTGATAAAGGATATTAAGAAAACCAACCAACAAACCAACAAAACTAGACCTGCTACTCTGGCGGTATGTACGAAATGCGCTGAAATGGCTAGAAAAAACACTCGCCTCTCGTGTGATATAGGAACAAAATGCACGCATTCACCGTGGTCAGGACATTGCGGTGACCATACGGTTGTTTCCCTCAGAGGCCTGTCTGTGTCTCATGGTCTGATTAACGTGATGCTAACTGTGGCTGGCGAGACAGGCTTGTCAGTCATCCCTGGACATTGACCCACCCTCACCGTCTGACTCTCTGACATCACCTGTCAAATTGGACTGCGTATATTCTTTAAGTAATGATAAAATAAGCAGATAATTACCCTCTAACCCGACTAGACCAACACGCCGCGTCATAACTAGGTAGACAACAATAGGTAAAGAGTCTCATGTACCCTCACCGATGTGTGATGAGACTTGTTTTCTGTGTTATCTACAATTATGAAAGACACTATTTTCGCTCGTCACCGTATGACGATTGGTCATTTCATCGTCGTAATCACCTAAGAAAGAGAGTATCATTTCACCCTCCCCGTTTATTACATCTTTACAGTCTTGTGGCGACAGTTCATCTACAGAAGACAAGTTGGACTCCTTCAGGTAGACAGTGCTATTCTCACCCTTTTGAGATGTGACTTTATAACAGTATCCACATAATCATAAACTTCTGGGAAGAATCTAATCCTCGCCGTCTTATGGTATGATTCAACGTTTCTAAAATATCTCCACACATACAGACGGACAGTCTTCTTTCATTTCGACGTCTTCTGATATGACATAATTTTATCTAGGCTAGTTACAAAGCTCTTCACAGACAGTGTCCCTTTATTTTGTTGTGTTTTAATGTGACTGTTAACTAGTCGAAACCTCTAGATATATGGTCCCCTTTCGTCCTCTAATTACATACCTAGACTAGTAGGTATTGTGAAACTGAGACAAACCCAGATGCTCGATCAGTCTGTGTGTTGGGATATTTCGTGTCGCGCGCACGACTAAAGCATTACGTGCGGGATACCCTTTTCTGACTGCATTGGTAAAAGACAAAACTTTCTGGGGTTTGATTCTGGGCTGATACTCCCATCTCTGTAAATATTTCTGTGGCAGACCAATTGAGCGTAGCTGGTCAAAGATGGCTCCTCTCAGCGTTGCAAGATCCGAATTTCTAAAATATCTGAGGTCGTCTACTTAAAAACTCGTCCACCTTCCTGTGACCAAAATTCCAGGAACCATAACACTCCCTTCACTATGTGGGATGGGGACAGGATGTCATAATTTCTAGAGCACTGGCCCTCGATTCGGAAGGTCTCTGGTTAAATCCCATGATAACTCAAATTAGTTTGCCGGATTTCATCCCCTTTCGGTTGCGTCGGTGTCAGTATAATGAAATCATGGTACCCCCGCACTGTCTCTGTGAGGCAACAATTTACCTTATCAGACGTCAATTTTGGGGTCCCATTCGCGATTTAGCCTATGAGTTGGTGTTGGATGTTACGAAACCAAACCAGCCAATCCACCCGTAATTTCCCAGGAAATCTCAGTCTTGTGTCCTAATGATAGCATTTGTATCACAAACATGACCCGACTCGGCTTTTCATGCCTCAATTTGAAGGCCATTCAGTTTTACCCTGCGGTCATGTTCCTAGCTTAGAACTGCAAATCAACACTAGATACAGTGTTCTTTTTTTCGCTGGCATTTCTTTTACCTCCTTAAAAAATCTTCTCGAACGAGAGAGACTGAGAGAGGGAGAGAGAATAGAGAGAGTGAGGGAGAGTGAGAGCTAGCTAGAGAGAAAGTGAGAGAGAGAGAACGAGAGAGAGGATTATAATTCCTTATGGAGACACTGGCGCTTCTTGGAAAACATGAATATCATGATACAATAATCGGAACCAATGCATTACATTCTTAATCCTGATTTCTCTCTATTTGCCTGCCTGTCTGTCCCTCCTCCTCTCACATTCTCTGTCGCTCTTTCCCTATGCTTCTATTTGTTCTTTCTCTCCCTCTTTTTAGACCTCCTTTGAGTAATCTCCTCTTTTTCATTCTCTCTGTTTATCCGCTTGCCTGTTTGTGTGTGTCTCTCTCTGTATGCCTCTTTGGCTGTCTCCCTCTTTCCGTCCGATACACCTCTCTCTCTATTTCTCTCTATATTTCTGTTTCTCTCTCTCTCTCTCTCGGGAAGATAGAGAGAGGTGGATTGTACGGAGAGAGAGAGAGAGAGAAAGAGAGAGAGAGAGAGAGAGAGAGACCACAATATAGCCTATATAGTGCTGCTGTTGGACGTTAAACCAACCCAACCAACCAACCCAACCCAACTGTTGAGACTATCTCCATAGGTTACTTTTGTCTACTCCATATTTTTTCTAGTTAGGACTGAATGTTTTATACTTTTATGTCGATTTAGATGTCCTACTAAATCCATTTGCCTTAAAAAAGTTTTTTTTTTTACAGTTTTTAACAAAGATTTTGTTCACTATGTTAAATGTAAAAAAAAAATATCTGAGTCTAAAATACGCGTATTTGACCAACGGTTGTCAGCTGTGGGTTGTCCCAGAGCCCGAGTTGTGGTCAAGACAACTGGACCCGAGTGGACACTGAAAACAGAGCTGGTCAAGCTTGGCCCAGTTGTCTGCCAGGGGTTGTAGGTGTAACTGCGGTAGCTCACAACTGGACGTACGCCTTTTTGTCCCTTTATCCTAAGAAGAGTCGTAAGCTTAACACAATTTCGCAATACGATCCTAGACCTAGATCTATACTTCGTGCCATCGTTTCTTTGGTGGACTAAAAGGCATTTTTGTCAACTTACCATTTACTTCAAACTGTCTGAACGTAGGCCAAAAAGTGTACGAAATTAATGTCATACAAATACCTTTTTTGGTAATAATGGTTTCTATGCAAAGTGTTCAAATTGATGAAAACTTTAAGTTAACTTTGAAGACATAACTTTGATGGATATGAGTGATAATTTTAAGTACTCACTTTTGCACTTCTTTGAGCTTATGGTTTGCTATCGGTTTGTTTATATTATAACTATTTTTGCGGATATTTAGTCAACATAACTTATTCTATTGGTCCTGTATCTCTTTTCATGTCTATTAACTTAATATATGTAAAACAATCTACCCTATTTCCCAAAGACTCTTGTACGTTGACGCGAGGGAGGGGGAGATAAAGTAAGCTTCGAACCTTTGTACGTCTTGTTCGTTAGCCCAGACACTACCAACTAAACCACACCGCTCACAGAGTCAGCGGGCGAAAGTCATTACATTATTTATTGTGGTCAGTGTAGACGGACTTGCTGTATAGAGAGTGGGAGACCAGTCAGATTTGACCCTCAGCAGGTGGCTAGACTGCTCAACCGTGATAAACCTAACTTCACGCTCTATCAACTGGGCCATGACAATAACTGAGGCGCAGCCATTAAACGCTCAGGGAGGAGCGGTGGCCCAAGGCTAGAGCGAGCGCCTTGTATGTGGGAGGTTGCGTCGTGTTTTTTATTCGGTGTCAGTATAATGTGATCAGTCAAGTCCTGGATATACCTTTCAGGGGTCTCGTCGCGGTATAGAATTCTTATTAGGACCTAGGATATGTTAATCTTGGGAGTTTCAACCAAACTCTTCTGACTATAGTATAAATTGTGTTGAAGGCGAAGCCATAGTGTACCGTTAGTGTTGTAGTCTACTATTCAAGTTTGTCCATACTCATATTTCTGCGAGCTAGTTCCTCAACGTCCACCACCAACAGCAAATACCTTATGTAGCGGCCAAAGTACAAAACTGAAGTTTGAAACTCGGCAAAGACCGCCTTCTCGGGATTGGAAATCACGCACTTACATATTAGATGCGGAGCGATCTACCGACTCTGCTCCTTGCCTCTTATAAGAGCCATGTAAACAACTCAATGACTCAAAGATGATAGGTGATTCAATCTGGATGTTTTACGCTGTCTATTTATCAAAGAGTATCTATAAGTATTGCTTGATGTGAGAGAGTACAGTTGAGATTTTAAAGAAACAGGCTGAGTTACAAATCCCAGTTACTGCAAACAACACTGTAAAAGTTTATTTAATTGGCTAATGCACTTTGATTCGATTTATATCCCCCAAACCTCCTGAGATAAATAACATTATCATAACTAACAGCGTTATGGCGTTCTCTGCGAGGGTGATACATCACGCTGTAATCATAACGTCTGGACGGCGCTCCAACAATGCGGTAAAAAAACCGCCTCGCGCCGGCTTGTTAGAGGATCCGCTGAGTCGGATAATTGCCGTGACAGGGCATCCAGTGCTCACCCAGAGAGAGAGAGAGAGAGAGAGAGAGAGAGAGAGAGAGAGAGAGAGAGAGAGAGAGAGAGAGAGAGAGAGAGAGAGAGAGAGAGAGACAGAGAGAGAGAGAGAGAGACATTCGATAGTGCTCACACACAGCTCCTAATCTAGCACTCACCTACAACGAAAAAAAAAATTTTGTCAAAGAAACCAATGGTTGTCTGCAAGCGATGTTTATCGTAAGTTTTAATAACGTAAGAGTGTGTGTTTAGATGCTTGGAAAACCTGTATGCCAGAGAGCGAACAATACACGTCAAATCTAGCTCTCTACACATGCCCAGAGAACGAGCTTCACAATGCACGTCAAATCTCGCTCTCTTCTCTTCCTCAGAGAGCTTCACAGTAAACGTCAAATCTCGCTTGTCTTGAATGTTTAATTTTTTGACTTTTACACAAATCGGCGATATAAAATATTTAGATAGTGCACCAGAGTGAATTTAGAAGAGGACGAAAGAGCAAGTAAAAAAATCATAATAATCAATAACAACACGAACAACAATAAAAATAACATCATCATCATCATCATCATCATCATCATCATCATCATCATCATCATCATCATCATCATCAATAACAGCATACAACACCAACAATATAACAACAACATCAACAACAACATAATCATCATCATCATCATCATCATCATCATCATCATCATCATCATCATCATCATCATCATCATCATCATCATCATCATCATCATCATCATCATCATCATCATCATCATCATCATCGCCATCATCATTGGAATATCATAATCCATACCATTTACATAAACAGTATCATCACCATCATCATAGTGATTGCCATTACCACCATCACAATGAGGGCCTTATCTAGACTGCAAAAACTTGAGCAAATGTCTACCCAGAAAGCCATGTTAGATGGATAACAGTAGCATAGTCAGTTCGCCTACATTTATAGGATTTATCAATAACTCTCCACCTAACCTTTTTACTTAACCAACCAAAACATTATTTTGGCTGTGTAATCTGATGCGTAATTAATCCACCCAGAAAAGAGAGATAAATTGCTATTGTCCTAAGCTAGAAATTACTCCTGGGATTTAGCAATGCTTCTAAAAGAAGGATATGAAAAGGTCATAAGCAACCTCTAGATCCATTTAACAACACAGGATTGTGACCAAATTAGTAATTATGGGTGAGTGCTCTAATTCACATTCAACGGAAAAAAGCCCTAGAATATTGGAGTGCGACCGTCGGAATTTTTTTTACTTAAACGTTTTATGACTAACGTCTTTAAGTAGTTATTTTTTTCCTTTTCATTTTTTTTATATTGAAACGCAATTCAAATTGCATCTCTTTACAGCGCCCCAAGCCACGCGCCATTACCAGAGACTATAGATTAAACTTTACATCTCACAAAAAGAGCGCACAGTGCTTTTTATACAGAGAACTCGTTTGACACGTCGTGCTAACTCTATTTCTTTATTGAAATTAAGGCGGTTGAACAAAGCTAAGACTGAGTTTTTACTAAGAAGAAAGGAACCGCTTTAATTATTTCGACCCACATACGCAAAATCATGGCCGTGAAGCCACTTCCTATAACAAAACGTTCGATTTTAAAACGAGTTCTACGAAGTACCATCAAAGAGGTCTATAACTCTCGCTGTCCATTTCATTAGTTTAAAAGTAACGAAGGGGTTCTCTAGCTCTCTCAATTAAAAAGGGAAACCTGTACAATTATCCTACTTGTGGATCATAATTATGCGTTTATACTGGAGACGAAAATCTTTGTTTAATTGACTGAGGAATTTCGGTACAAAAATTAATAATTCCAAGACGCCTTTTCCAGTGCTCACTCTATTTCTTTATTGAAATTAAGGCGGTTGAACAAAGCTAAGACTGAGTTTTTACTAAGTTTATTGCTTTAGAAATTATTCCAAGCAATAAATTATGACAATTTTATGAACATTGACTATGACTCACAAACTGATGATATGCAACTGCGAACAAGTAAAATACATAAAGGAATTTAAGTGAAGCCTGGATTTAAAACTACCTTAATAAGATGCTCACCAAGACGAATAAAATCAAAAGACATTGCCTGCCAGCTTCGCACTACTCGGTGCCGGTTTTAACATTTTTAAATGCCTGGGATATTATCACAACGATGATGCTACGAACTTCAACCCCGGACTAAGAACCCATTTAGATAATAAAAAAAACTAAATTTAATCGTGTGCATAATTATAATAGCCCTGTTGTCCTTATTAGATCTATCTCTGATCAAAGAATTGGACAGACTGACGAAAATTGGGCCTGACGCACACACAGAGGATCGTGTTAGACCAACTCAGAGTAATCCGTGCCATCTGTGAATTCCTGTACATCCGGTTATGTGGGCGCCGTATACACTGCCAAATATGGTTCCCTTTGCAATGTGTCGTAACTGTACACTGATCAAAGATGGATACAACCATCTAAAGATTGATCGATGGGTTTTAATAACAGTTCTGGAAAGATTGGTGATGTAAGAGGGATATTGGTCAAAAGAATTGGCCAGGATGAGAAAACCAAGTAAAGGCAAGAATAAAATAATAATCTGAAATATAAATATGCGAAAATAATAATTTTTATGGAGCTCTTAGTGTGCCGGAGCAGGGATTGGAGATATATGAAGAGATAAAGTGAGTGGCAGAGAATGATGATGATGATGATGATGATGATGATGATGGTGATGATGATGATGATGATGATGATAATAATAATAATAATAATAATAATAATAATAATAATAATAATAATAATAATAATAATAATAATAATAATAATAATAATAATAA
>RQTK01000461.1:219501-235182 GCA_003991915.1 Elysia chlorotica
ATAATAATAATAATAATAATAATAATAATAATAATAATAATAATAACAATAATAGTAAAAACGCCTCACCCTCAGACACTGTATATGATTATCCTACCTTGAACCATAAGTTTCGTGGCGTGTTAGCCCAAGTGATAGAGCGTTGATCTTCAGATGGTGAGGTCTGCGGTTCGAATCCCACGATCGGCAGAGTTATATTGTACAATTTCGCCCTCTGTGACTTGTTTACTCTGTGTCAGTATAACGTTTCTTACACTCGAGACAGGAGTCATGATATGCCCGATCTGTCTCGAGTGTGGGGGCATATATAACAACCAGTCTTGGGGCCCGTCCACAATATATCCTTTCTAGTGCTGAAGTTGGACGTTAAACCAACTCAAGTCAACTCAACTCAACTGGCCATAACTCTCACCACCCGTGAGTAAACTATGATGAGACACATCATCCAATATCCACCAGCACCGCTTTTCCACTCAGCTAACAATAAAGATATCCTTCCTCAGGCGGTACTTGGAGGAGATGAATGTTTATTTTATTTCTCATTCACGTTATTGTTTGCCGATGGTAGATGAAATTGGCTGGTACTGGAGGCACTACCTGTGAAAAAATAGTTTGTAGAAAGGGAAAATGTGTTTTGGAATTTCATAACCTGATCGTTATATTACGTAGTCATTGCAAGAAAGGTATACGTTTTGCGTTCTGCACAGGTTTTATGATGTCGATGTAGCCTAGTGGTTACAATGGGTTTTTAAAGTAGCTTAGTGCTCCGTTCTGTTGAGTATATAGTTAAAGTAGCAATTATGAGGAGAATGTTCGAGGTACGGAGCATTGGTATGGAAAATATAATAAATACATTATTTCAAGTTCGCCATGACGTTAGTTCTTCCGCCCTACAACTATGTTTTTCTGTCTTCTATCTCTATGTCTCTGTTTCGCTATGTTGTCTTTCTCCTTGTTTTCCGCCTGTATCTCTCTCTGTCTCTTACAAGGTCTTTCTATCTCTTCCTAACTCTCTGTCTGTTCCTCTTTACCGTTTTCTCAGCATCCTCTTCTCCCCCGTTTTCTTTCTATACCTCAATGTTTATTTCTTCATTTCTCCCATTCTTTATTTATTTCTATCTGTCGCTGCTTTTATATGCACATTAATAGGCCAAGCCATTAAGTACAGTTTCGTACCACACAAAAAAACAAAAACAAAAAAAAAACAAAAAAAAATTACAACAACAAAACAACGTCTTATGTTAAAAACAAATTATTCTATCTCTAACAATCCTAACCTCTATCAAAACCTTATAATTATATCTATTTTTTGCAACGATTTATTCCAGGTAGCTGGAAAAACCCTTCAGTCTGCCGTTAAAAGACGCGGCGCTTGCATGCCAGTCTGTCATCTACAGTGCTTACAACAGTCTTTGAACTCAGAATAGTTCCAGACACGAGAGCAGGGAAGCGAACACAATCTCTGTGAGGGAAACGTGAGAGGGACGCCTGCAGGCCAGCTTGCCGCCATGTGTGCTCTACGTCACCGCCATGTGTGCACTACGCCACATCACGGCTAGTCAAGGGGAGTCAATCAACGCTTGCAGCTTCCGGTTCCTGTGGAAGCAAGCGCAGGTGAAACACAAAAGCTGTTGTGATTAGAGGCTGTAAAAATAATAGCGAAACAATACATTGAGAACATCGATTTTGTGTTGAGAGCCGTTGAACTGGGTTAAGTAGCGTTTTTTTTTTAATAATGTCGATTTGGTGATGTTTTAAAGCATTGACCTGAAAATCTTTAAGCCAATCAATGTTTGCTTTTATAATCAAACGCCATAACGCATTGCCGTGCCTGGAAATGAGGTTACAGTATGACCTACTGAGAGATCTTTTGAAAAGGTCGTAACTTTGAAGCGGTTTTAATTTAAAGTTCAGCCTCACAGTTCTGAAAGGATCAAAGGAAATCTGTTAAGCGCTGTGCAAGTTAAAAGAACAAAGGAGCAGTGATTTCAAGATTATCTCACATCGAGATGCATTCTGGGTGAATTACCTGTGTGTTTTTTCTACGCTCAGCAGACGGTGTCATACAGGGTCAGAAATTGCAATACATGGTCAGGAATTTTCTGTCCAGAAAACAACACCCAATCTGATACAAATCCAAAGGTGTGGAAAAAAATTCTCCCCTCCTTCATCACAACCATAGAGAGAAAGAGACATCTAAGAAAAAATATCTTCTTTCTTTACAAACATCTTGGTGAGATCGGAGTAAGAAACTGACCCCTACCTCATCGCCTTTTTCGGATAGTCCACCACAGACAAACCCCCGCCTCCAACACACTGTTAAGCGCTGCGCAAGTAAAAAGAACAAAGGGGCAACGATTCCAAGATCTTCTAACACCGAGATGCATTGTGGGTGAATACCAGTGTGTACTACGCTCAGTAGACGGTGACAGATAGGGTCAGAAAAGGCAATACATGGTCAATATATTTCTGTCCAGAGCATAAGTTTGATAGAACACTAGAACACTTCATACAGAGGGTTTTACTTACTGTCCATAAGGCCATATTTTGTTTTGTTATTGTCCTTTTTAAATTACTATTGTTTGATCAGCAGACTTAAATCAAAGATTCAAGTTGAACGCCCATTCACCTAAGACACACATGAGACATACACAGAAGAAAGGGTTTTGCTAGTTGTACCAAACTGGCTTTCTTTGTACGAGCTTTCATTCTTGGTGATGCCCTTAATGTGCTTTGATATGTGTTTTTCTTGTTTCGTGTGTTCGTATGAGATAATGCTTGTGTTGTAATTTCACAGTTTTCATTCGAATGTGAGCAATCTAAACAACATCTAATATTTTCCTGAGAGTTTAAAATCCGACTCTTACTGTGTAAGATTCCAGGCAAGACATTTTCTAATTTATCAGTCTAATACCATCTACATACAGTTCCTCCAGAAAACAACACCCAATCTGATACAAATCCAAAGGTGTGGAAAAAAATTCTCCCCTCCTTCATCACAACCATAGAGAGAAAGAGACATCTAAGAAAAAATATCTTCTTTCTTTACAAACATCTTGGTGAGATCGGAGTAAGAAACTGACCCCTACCTCATCGCCTTTTTCGGATAGTCCACCACAGACAAACCCCCGCCTCCAACACTCAACACCATGGATCACAACGTATGTGACTCCATGTTCAACAGCACCAACGCCACGACGCGGTACACCCAGACCGGAATAGACAACGTCACGCGTGAGCAGTACGTGCGCATGTGTGTCAACATCCGGCGCGCCCACGGAAGTGACGTAAGCAGCATCATCATCGTGCCTTACGCGCTCATCTTCCTGCTGTCCGTGCTGGGGAACGGGCTGGTCATCTTGACCCTGGTCCGGCACAAGAAGATGCGGACCATCACAAACATGTACCTCATCAACCTGGCCTGCAGCGACCTGCTGCTCGCCGTCTTCTGCATGCCGTTCACGCTCATACCCATGCTCATGCAGGAGTTTGTGTTCGGACCCGTGCTCTGTGTGCTCATCAGATACGCGCAAGGTGAGTGGTTTTCTTTTTTTTCTATTCAAGAATCTTATTCTGTGCAGAGCAATGAAGCTTTGGTTAGCTTTGCATCACCTAAGTTTCAATGAGATGCGCCCAAGGTGAGTCTTATGCACGTAAACTCTCCTCTCTAATGTTCTATGGAACTTGGTAGGTTCGCAAGTTTTCATCAGATTCTCCCAATGTGAGTGTGTCTTTCACCATCAATCATCTTCTGCCCTCCCTTTAATTATCTTTTCTCTTAAGCGATTATTCAAACAATGAAAAAAAAAATGATCAAAAGCTTTTTGTGGAGATTTTTTTCCTGCCGGGTAAGGATTAAAATATGAATAATCGTAGTTGCAAATACAACGCCATTCTGCGCAATAATAATTGAACGCTCCTCCACGCACTTAGATAGTCATGGATTCTAAAAATGGAGTAGCTGTCAAAATCTGTCAGTGGTATTGAGTCACAAAGTCCTTTTTTACGGAAGCGTAAAAAGTTCAGGGGGGGCGAATATTGGGTATCACCAAAATAAGGATGAGCAGTTGTAGGATACTTTTTGTGATGTCTTAAAATAAAATCGTCTCTATACGGGGGAAATCTTTGTAAGCGATGAAAAATGGTCTCTATACGGGGGAAATCTTTGTAAGCGATGCCAGTTCAAAGTGAGGCTTGATTGGTTCAAGTTGGTTGAGTTGATGGTTATGTATTGAGACAGACATCGCTAGAGGGCGGGATCAAAGCCCTCTACTTCCGCCGGATGCCAGACAACAGGAAGTCACGACAGTCGCGCGCAGCCAAACACAGACTACAGACGGTAGAGAGGAACAGAAAATGGCGGACGTTGGGCTTGCGTTTGGATCTTAGAAATTGATAAAACTAGGGGAACGTAGATATAGGAACGCTCGAATCGAGAACTCTTTTCTCCGCTTCATCAACTTGTGTCATCACCTTTGATGTAAAATACTTTCAGTTCGTGCGAGTGTTTTTTTTTCTGTCTCTTCTTGTTTAATAAGTACAGCGAAGCTTTCAAATTAGAATCCAGATAATAGTACATAAATTAGTTTGAGGTAGTAGGAGTAGTATTTGAATTGGTTTAACGCCCAACGTCAGCACTATATAGGCTTTATTGTGGACGGACCTCGAGACTGACGTCTGACAATTTTATATGCTGCCACACACGAGACAGGGCGGGGATACCATGACTCCTGTCTCAGTCGGTCACATTAAACTGACACCGACCCAACAGTAGGAGGCGAAATCGCCAGGGCTCCAACAACGGACCTGCTGCGTGGGAAGACTATAATTCTACGCCAGGGCTTCCGCGCCCCCAAATTAGTTTGAGGTCTAGAAGCGTAAAAAACCAAGTCGCAGTAGCTTACAGTCATTGTCTTAGAATATCAAAGATGTATGTGCAATTCTTTCCATCACTGTCTCAGCACAATAACAGAGGATATAGGTAGGCTTTACCCAATGTCTTACATAAAAATCGACATAAAAGTTTAACCGTACTTTCACGCTGAAACTTGGTGGATAAGCTTGACCTAAAATCTTCTCGAGATTGGCTTTCTTCACTAATACCAAAGCTTTTTAATACTAATAATTGTTATAAAGCGTATACAATAACACTACATAATGTACATTTTAGCACAAATGATAAAAATGGGTCCACAGGAAGTCAACTAGGGTTTCATAAAACGCGATGGACGTGTTAACAATAGCACTGCTCACTACATAAAACTCAAGCAGGACCCGGTTTCTCATTTCTAAAATTTTTATTTAGATGACGCACATGAATATCTGAATAATCGAGCGAGCAGTCCTATTATCACGACAGCTAATAAATAATACAAGCTACCACTTTATCGCCTTGGCAGTAAAATCCCGTCCATCAGCTTTCTTTCTCTGACATCCAGGTTTTAATCCCAAAGCCATGTTATTCTCCGCCTCTAACTTCCTTATTACTCTTTTGTGGCCGTCCCGACAAAGCCGTCAGTGTTAATGCCTGTGATTAGCTTGGCCTGAGCCGACCTCATTAAACTGACCGATCGAACGCCGGCTCACCCAGACCCGCGCGCTACGTCATACTACAGGTTTTGCGATCAAGTTGACGTGAATGAATGACTTAACCACGCCCTTTCGTCATAGAGTTTTGCTGATCGCTCATTGGCTCCGTAATTCTAGGCTAGAACTTTGATTTGACACCGGTGCAGATTCACTTACCTATTGCCTTTATTAGCCCTATGGGCCCCGTTAGTTCTACGACTCTACTTTCGGAAACAGCGACATACGCAAGGGAAACTGCACCGGTGTCCAATCATAGCACAATCCTAAATTTAACGAACCAATAAGCGTTCAGAATACTCCGTCCCTGAGAGGCGTGATCACGTGATCCATTATCGTGGTGTGGATGGCAAGGCCAGGACTTGCAAAAACAAAGATGGTTGGTACGGGAATCTGCACAATCAGATCTCTTACCCTAGACATATACAGCCAATAAGCGACAAGAAAACCCACTGTCTAGAGGGATGGATTACGTCACCTATCATCAGCGTGTGAATCGCAAAAACAACGACGATAGGTAATGGAATCTGTAACGACATCAAACCATCACTCTTATTTTAGACTTACGCAGCCGATCAGCGATATAAAAAAAAACTCACACAAAAAATGCATACCTTAGCGGTGTTATAAAAACAGCGAACACCCCCCCCCCCCCCCAAAAAAAAAAAAAAAAGCGGCGTGATTACGTCATCCATTGTAGTCGTGGTATCGCAAAGCTTTTACTTTCAAATTAAAACAAATATGATAAGTTAGGAATTCCGCACCGGCGTTTTATTATAGTTCTATGATATGAGGAAACCCCAAAGAGTTCTATTAATAGACATCTGTGGGGAAACCATAAAGGGCGTGATTACCTCATCCATTGTCGTCATGGGATCGCAAAGTCTTTACTCGTAAATTAAAACGAATATGATAAGTTAGGAATTCCGCACCGGCGTCCAACCAGAGCTCTATCCAATATACTAATGAAGCCAATGAGAAATGAGGAAACCCCACAGAGTTCTATTAATAGACATATGTGGGGAAACCCTAAAGGGCACCATTACGTCACCCTTTATTGTCGCGTGGATTGCAAGGCCCTACCGCTTTAAGGCCAGGCCGAGCGTGTAACTGACCAGTGTCCAAAGCGCCAGGATCTCTCTCCCGGGTGTCGTTACCATCAGACTGGACACCAGGCACAGTCCCGCCCAATTATGGACCTCGGAATCATCGCTTCAGAAATCGATAGGTCAGTGGCTCTAGGGGTGGTATTGTAGCCAAAGAACTTCTTTCGCCTCAGAAATAAAGGATGGAGATGGAAACGACGAGGTTACTGCGTTTGTATACTATCCTATCTCATTCCTAAAATACTAAGGGTTTTAAGTGCTTGAGAAGTAAGATAGGTCAATATAGAAACGAAGTGACCACAAGGCTCCCGTTAATTTTCGGCGTCACTTTAACTCAGCCTGACGATGACTTAGATCTAGCGAGGGTTTCACACAGATGCGGGCACGCTAGGCTTCCTGACCACACCAGAGCGGCCAGAAGAGGGGGATACTGTTCGAAGACCTGGCTGGACAACTCGCTGGACAACTGGTTCAGGGTAGACGCCCGACTGATCAGCAATAAGAATGATGCCATTGTGGGGTGTCTCATTCTACTTTCTCTTTGCGCTTTCTACCCTAGAACTGTCCGCGCAATGGGGATTTAAAGTGGCTTAAAGCATCAACACGGCATTTGGGTTAAAATGCTTAGTATGAAAAAAGGAAAAAAAAAAACCCACAATATTATTCTATCAACAAATCAATTATTAAGAGATCAAGTGAACATCCCACTAGCTAAACAATTAACCAATCGTCAAATCAGACAACTCTAGAGTATACATTAATCAATTAATCTACCTACACGCAATCAATCAGTCAACCAATCCAATGATTGATAACGCAATTAATCAATCGGTCGAACGATCAATCAATCAGTAGATCAATTACTACACCAATCAACTCCAATTAATCAGCTATATAATCAAAGCGTATCTAATAAATAAATAACATTGTACAACTTATGCCTACATCTTTCTATATCTCTCTGTGAACTTGTATAGACACAAGTAGATCTGCTGACTCATTTCTATAATGATGAAAAAAAAATTCCACCCAGTCTTATTGCAACACCATGTATAGCTTTGGGGTTATCCGAGCTTGGGTACGGAGTTATATGACTCTAAACCAGTAGATTAGTAATAACAAAAGATATAGGTTTGAACTGACAGAAGAACAAGGACTCTACTCTGGCTTGGAGAATAAGTACAACGTGGCAATAAAATTAGACCCTGACTAAGAGCATTTCAATTGTATTAACTATTCTCAGTCCGGGGTGTAAGCTTTATAGCACCATTCTACTTACTGTCTTAGCTATAATCATTAACAGGACTGCTAGTATTGCATTCTAGACAAGCTTCGAGGCATTACGGAAATTTAAATTTTCGCTTCTTTTTTTTTCTCGCGCGGTGCGTTAGAGGGGTATCGGAAATATCCGCTGAGTGAAGTTAACTTATTCGAAAATCCACACTTTTACAAAGTGATAGATTTTTATCGTAAAGAACCGGAAGAGATAAAAGCGGGCTTCGTCTCTCAATATCAATCAACAATTACAACAAAAGCAGTATCAAAAACATAGCAATAACAACAACAACAAAAACAACAACAACAGCAACAACAACAGCAAAAATATCAACAACGTCATTAACAACAATAACAACAACACAACAACAACAACAATCTATTTTAATTTCTTGGGCTTAGAATTCACATGTCCTCAGTCTGTTAAGAAATGTTCTGTTTTACCATCTTCAAACGTACTTAACTTTGGAACAGGAATCTTTTATTTCCTAATAATAAAAAAAAGTCTTTGTTTATACCAACATCGAGCAGCGTCTAGACAAGATAGACCATTATTTTTATGGATGATAATGTTGTGGGTGATAATAATCATTGCTGGATAAGTACAGGGACCTAATCATCGTGTTGTTGGCGACGACATCAGTGATTATTGTCCCCTGTAGCTGGGAAAATCGTCAGGTACGAAAATCTGGTGATCACTTTTACAGGGGGGTGGGGGTGGGGGGGTGATGGATCTAGAGATAGATATAGAGATAAGAAATACTAGGATGGAAAGAACGAAAGAGAGGATAGAAAGAGAGAAATGGAAAAAAGAGTGAGAAATAAAGGGATTTGATGTACACAGAGGAGAGAGATAAAGAAAGAAAGAGAGAGTGTGAAAATTAAAGAGATAAAGTGAAAGAAAAGAGATAGAGGGATAGAGAAAGGAGAGACAGTGAAAGAAGAGAGTAAGAGTGGGAAAAAAGGAAAGAGAGAATGAGAGAGAGAAAGGAGAGAAAATGAGAGAAAGGAGATTACAGAGAGGCATAGCGCGAATGAGGCAGAGAGACATATATTAATAAAGAGAGACTGAGAGAGATAGCAGCAGAAGAAAATAATCAGAGAGATAGAGAGATGGAGAGAGATATCGAGAGTGGCAGACTTGTTCAAAAAATACATCTAGAGAGGAAAGATACAGAAAAAAAAATGTTGCAATTACTTCGATGAAAACAGTACCCTTACATCTTTTCAAGGTTTTCGTTACTGCAGAACTATTTTTTTCGAACTAAGTGAATTCCATAGACAGAAAAAAAAGACTGTGATGAAAAAAAGACTCAAAATGTGAAAAAAAAATTAGTCTGAACATCCCTTTTTAAAACAAAATCAACACTACAGTTTCATGGTTTGTAAATGATGTAGTTGTAAGATTATATGTAAAATAAGAATCCCAAAAGACATGATTATTTTGTAGATCTAGAGCTAATGAAACACGCAAGTATAATTAACTATTTTCTAAAAATCACCACAAAAAGCCTTACAACAGAACGTTCTGTTAGAGGGCGTGATAACGAATAGCTCACAGAAACTAGATCTAGATTAGTTTTTCCTCTCTATCCTTACAACACGATATCTGATGTTATGTTTCTGTTCCCTAATATCACTTATTATATTCCTCTCTCTCTCTCTCTCTCTCAAATCAACACTACAGTTTCATGACCTGTAAAGGATGTAGTTGTAAGATTATAGGTAAAATAAGAATCCCAAAAGACATGATTATTTTGTATATCTATATCTAATGGAACACGCAAGTAAAATTAACCATTTTCTAAAAACCACCACAAAAAGCCTTATGACAGAACGTTCTATTAGAGGACGTTCTTACGAATAGCTCACAAAAACTAGATCTAGATTAGTCTTACCTCTCTATCCTTACAAGACGATATCTGATGATAGTGATATTTTCCCAGAAAGGAAATAATAGTTGTGCTTCTGTTCCCTAATATCACTTAATGTATTCCTCTCTCTATCTATTTCTCTCTCTCTCTCTCTCTCTCTCTCTCTCTCTCTCTCTTTCATCCCTCTATTTTCTCCCTTATCTACCTCTTTATTTCTCTTACTCTCCCGTTCTTTCTTTCTGTCCCTCTCTCTGTTTCTTCCTATTTCTATATCTCTGTCTTTCCATCTATCAATATACTATCCCCATTCTTATCTCTATCTTCCCCTGTTAATCCTCTTAGCTTTTTTTTCATCTAGCTTGCAGATTTTTTTTCGTATAGATTGTTGCCTTCCTACTGTCTCTCGACATATGTTATATTATTTATCTTCCTCTCATCTTAATGAATCTCTCTCGCACTCTCTCTCTCTCTCTCTCTCTCTCTCTCTCTCTCTCTCTCTCTCTCTCTCTCTCTCTCTCTCACACACATATCATCTTCACTGCCAGTTTTTCTTTCTCGCGCACACATACGCACTCTAAATTTCGATTCGTTCTCTTATAAATCAAGCTTCACCTATTCAACGTTATCCACAATGGTCGTATTTCCTTAATTTAGTGTAAATGGTGCTTTATGTCAAACCGATGAGCCTCTCGTAGGAGTATAATTTTTACCCATAAATATTCATCTAATAGCTTAAAGCGTTTTTTTTTTACGACGGAATCTATCATAGAAATTACACATTTTTTTTTATAAATTTATCTCTAGATTTATTCACACGCCAAACCTCATTTTTTTCGCGATAGCTCTGACACTTATTAACTAATAATGTAACAATAGTTTTGTCATTATTCGATTAGTCGACAATTTTTGTTTCTTCTCGCCTTAACACAAAATCTAGAAAACGGAATTATAAAAGCCGTACCAGTATGAATACATTAATCACAGCTTATTTTTAAACGAATAGTGGGTCGAATTGTCTTTGACTTAAGGTTTTGCTAATAATATAAAGATACTTTTGTTATTGATGGATAGGCCGACAATTTCTATGTTTCTTCTCGATTTAACACACGATCTGGAGAACTCATTAATTTATGACGAGTTAGAAGAATCCCTTGGGCTTAAGACATAAAATTGTCAGTCTCAGAATCAAATCCTTCCCCACTTGACTCAAGACATTTCTTCTTTCAAAGTGTACTGAAGCGCAATGGTAGCTGTTTCTTGGTTTTTTAATACATAAAATTCAGAACAATATCTGTCATTGAAAGAGCTCTTGTGACTTCTAGACATTCGCATTCAAAAAACGATTTCTCAGTTTGTAAAGGATTGAGAATTGAAATCACCCCCCAAAAAATGAAGGGAAAAAAATTGAAAGAATCTTTGTGTGTGGTTATGATTAAATTCAGAACCATACCCACCATTGAAAAATGACCTTTCGGTTAAAGATATCGGCATTCAAAAATGGATTTCTTCACTTAACAAATATTAGGATTCCAGCAAAAGAGTCGTTTTATCGGGTTTTGATTAAATTATCGAAACACTATTCACTGTTTTGAAGATTGTTCCTGTCAAATTTGAATATCATTAGCTTAATTCTATGCAATGACACACCCTTCTTATTGCCTTTATATGTTTTTAATAAAGTGAGTCTGCTCAGCTTAACTCCTCCAGCTCTCTTGTCTCCCTCTCTCAGTGACCGTTGGTGTTGGTCCCTAATGAAAATAGTGAGAAAGTTGATAGTTATGACCGCATGCGTTGAATGCAAACGCTCTTTGAGTCTCTCTCTCTCTCTCTCTCTCTCTCTCTCTCTCTCTCTCTGTCCTTCTACGTCTACGTCTCAATCCTAAGATATGATTTTCTAATAGTGTCATTACTCGTTCGTCTGAAATATATGTCTGTCTCTTTCCATCCATCGAGTGATATTAATATCAATCTCTTAATGTGCGTCCCCACGTATATATTTCACATTGACTTAAAAAACTTATATCTAGATTACAACAATTAAACCCACAGCAATGTTCTTTTTTGCGTTTTGTGCCACGTCACCCATTCCTCTTTTAAAATGGATGAAACAGAAACATGAACTATCTTATATATGAGAGAAAATAACGACATGCAAAGCCTATGATTATCCCTAACCCCATTTCTCGATACAATAAGTATGCCGGAGTCCTGACCTCAATCTTTTTGGCACCACCAAATCTTTCTAAGAACAATAGACATATATTTTGTGTCCAATTGCCGGATTGATCCTGACGAATCGCAATGCCCTGCATATCATTCTCTAGGGTGGTGACCCAAACACACCGAAAGCTTTTGGCATTTTGGTTGATTTATAATTAGATTGACTACAGCAGGATTACAGCACTGTTTTTTTTTTACTCACCGTCGTCACAGAGGCCAGAGACGGTCAGAAGAACAGATATATTGAATGCGACCATAGGTCATCAACCTCCAAGCAGGACATTTATATGTTTTCACTGGTGATGATTATTGGGAAGTTTCTAGAGAAGTTTCAGAGAGGTTTTTTTTCTCTATCTATTTTAGTTGAAGCGGTACGAGTATGTTGAAATCTTAATCTGAAAAAAGGTGAGGCACCCATCTCTTGTGCCAATGATTTCCTTGCAGATGTTGTTGTGAAACCTTGGATGAAACTCTAGCATGCACACATACAAACACAAACACACACGTATGTTATATAAATAATTTGCTTGATCATTGGTTCGAATCGCGTACATCCCGAAGAGTAACCCAACGCTCTACCACTTATGTCAGCTTTTCATCGTGATTCTTTAGATCAACAGCTTTTGTCTTCATCCTATTCACTAATATATAAATTAGACGAAACTTACTTGTAAGGTGAAGTATAATTATGATTCTGTCGTCCCTGACTATTCATAGAATACAGCTGAGATGGAGTGACCAGGCATGCACAGAACCACTTATTTACACCACTAAGTTGTTTCATTTATTGTGCAGATCACCCAAAAAGGCTTGTGTTGTGTGATAGTTTTGTTTTCGGTTTATAATATTCCGGAACGCAGGTTTTCATTGTGTGTTCCCTCACCATAACATTATTACATGTTCACAGGCTGGTCTAAAGCTCTTTTCCCTCACCACGACATTACGTGTGTAGCGTGCCAGACTTGTAGTACAGGCGACAGAATCTCGTAAGATGTGGAACATTGCCCGCACGCTGAACCTAACATTAATGTGTTGCTTTCCAAAGACATTGGCAAGACGTGCCATAATAATAATAATAATAATTTATTGCATTTATATTGCGCATTTCCAAAATTTAAGTTTTGCTCAATGCGCAGTACATTAAAAGAAATCATGTACATGAAATAAACATACATAAATAAATGTGTAAACATCACAGAGGTAATGGCACAAACAAACATGCAAATGATATATTCAATCACACATACACACACATGCACATAAACATACACTCACAGACACACACACACACATACACTCACACACCCATACGCATACATACACAAGTAGCATACACCTACACACACCCAGACAGACACACACATGCACACCAAGATCAAAGAATAATAATGCAGATCAATAATCGTGAGAATTATGGTAGTTCCATGCCAAATGCTTTTTTTAAAAGGTAAGTTTTAAGATGTTTCTTAAATATTGTGATAGAAAGGATGGGCGACAAAAAGTAATGTCTTTCGATGTTGACCAACCTCCCCCCTCTCCGTCTTATATTGATTTGCTTCCCAAACAAGCCTGAAAGACGCGCGATGTAATTATAGCATGCACACAAGGATTATGGGTTTCTATCCCAAAGTAATATTTGGAGTTGTGAGTGAGTCTCTAAAAACCTGCAAAATATCCTAGCAACGTTTGGACCTTGCGTTAATTTTAACCGTTTGTAGCCTTCCCTTGTTCGTTCAAGATCAAATAGCACAGAATCAAACGGGTCTCCTATACGAGGCATTGATTATAAGAACGCTTGTATTTTTAAAGGAAAGAAACAAAATTGAGATTATGATTTATTAGACGATACTTTGGAAAAAAATGAAATCCCAAAGCGGCAAATTGATTGCATGTAATAAAAAGTGAAATCCCAAAGCGACAAAATTTATTCCATGTAATCACAAAGTGAAATCCGAAAACGGCAAATTTATTACATGTTATGCAAATATTGCTGTGCTGTTTGAAATAATAACCTTGAGAAATTGAAAAATCAATGAAAATTCTGATTCTGAATATTATCCAAAACACCAACAAAAAACAACAACAACAACAACAAAAAAAAAACAACAGCAAAAAAACCCACACACACTTATCGAACGTGAGGACATCAAAGCGATATTTTGTCCACATCCACGTAAGTTTTATCGGCGGCCATGATTTGATTAAAGCGCTGTCTCGCCGTCTTACGTTGTGAACGTGTCTTCGTTATACGCATGTTCTCTTTAACAACAATATTCTTAAAAGCATCTTACAACGCATTTTTATGACAGCATAGTTTGAGGGGAAAAATCTATTCTATGAAGGCACGTTTTCCTCAGACTTGCTTTTCACTCTGTCTATTGATCAAGAGCATTCCTTTAGGTATCTTCTCTTCTTTCGTTCTTTTTATCTCTTTCTTTCTATTGGTATTTAAAAAAATAGTTTTTGGTTAGTTTTTCCAAAGGAACTAAAACCTTTACAATAATCTTTTTGGAACTTAAGAAACATTTGAAGTATCAACGGTTTATTTATTGTTTGGATTATTTTATTGATTGGACCCCTGAATCTGACCCTCAATAAGATACGTGTTCAACCTTGAGAGAAACAGACCCCCCAGGCTAGTCTGTAGCTACTGGGCACAGGTCATTGTCCAACCCCCCCCCACCCCCCAAATCCCCTTTTTCAAAGTCCCCCAACTTCCCCAAGGGTGTAGTCCTAACAGACAGTTGTACACAATAAAAGACGAAACTGGGCTAGTCTGTAAAAACGTAACACAACACTATAAAACTCACTAGATGGGATATTCAACACAGATTCTTTTGTTGTTTTTCTTTATATTGTAGAGCCAAATCTTTAAAAATGTTATGAAAATAGAACAGCAATAAAAAAACGTATGATATACTATTTTTAACAACGAAAATGATTTAAAAGATTGGTGAAGTTATGAAATATTTTTCAACGATATTATGTCAAGGTATTTTGAAATATTCGAAATAAATAAACAAAACTTTCTACGAATTAGGAGAAGTAATTCTTCAACATTATAATTTGCGTCTCTGTCACAAGGTACATAATAGTTTCAAAGCAAGAGGGTTTTATTTTCTACTCATGTCTGAGAATTTCTCGCCGACTTCGACCAAGCAATCGTTAGGTTATAAGGTTCATAGCTTTTATCATTCATTAAGGAAAGTTCTAAAATGTACTTGTTTTAACCAAAAAAATCCCAATTTGATTAGAGAATTAGGAATATTTTTGAAATATTCAAGGGTCTTGGGTTTGATTGAAACTGGTTTTTTCCTATGTTTACTGTGCAATGAGTGTTTCTCTCTCTCTCTCTCTCTCTCTCTCTCTCTCTCTCTCTCTCTCTTTCTCTCTATCTATCTATCTATCTCTCTTTCTCTCTCTGTCTGTTTCTCTGTTCATTTCTCTCTGTCTCTCTATCTCTGTCTCTGTCTCTCTCTCTCTATCTCTCTGTCTCTTTCTCTCTTTTTTCTCTCTGTTTGTTTTTCTGTTCCTTTCTCTTCATCTCTCTCTGTCTCTCTCTCTATCTCTCTGTCTTTATCTCTCTTTTCCTCTCTCTGCCTCTTTCTTCCCCTCTCTCT
>RQTK01000461.1:235341-279640 GCA_003991915.1 Elysia chlorotica
CTCTCTCTCTCTCTCTCTCTCTCTCTCTCTCTCTCTCTCTCTCTCTCTCTCTCTCTCTCTCTCACTCTCTCTCTCTCTCTCTCTCTCTCTCTCTCTCTGTCTGCTTCTCTGTTACTTTCTCTGTATCTCTCTCCCCTCCCTCCCCTCCCCCCAAACCGAACCTCCCCACGACCGTAGCGCCTCTCCTCACGGCAAGTTAAGTTATCGCCAGAGAAAACAGCTCTGACACGGGCCTGGCCTGTCGTTAGCCAAATTCCGCTGGCGCATCCCCCGGATCAGAAGCAGCCCCGAGGTGGCGATTCCCCCAGGTGCCAGGGGCCATCACTCTGGATGACCGGTTAGCTGACTGGCAGTACCAGGGCAGTGCCAGCCAATCAGGGAACAGCTTCGCACAATATTGTTTGTTAGTCTTGGAGATAGAGACGGGTTTTCTAGTTGTTGCATAGGTGAAAGAATGGCAAATCAGTAAGGGAAAAAAAGTTGTGGTTCGATTATGATGGTAAAAAACAAGAAGCTTTTTCTAAAGATTCTATAACACTGAACCACGATGCACGCCGCACGCTCACGCATATGAAGTTATGGAGAAACTGTAATTTTTGGCTGTTTGTAGTCGTCGGTGTGCTGTGTGTGTGTGTGTGAGAGAGAGAGAGAGAGAGAGAGAGAGAGAGAGAGAGAGAGAGAGAGAGAGAGAGAGATTGAGAGAGAAAACTGAAAACGACCGACCGACAGAAAGTCAGACAGATCCACCACCCTGGACACCCGAGCTATCCTGAGATCAAATCAAGTGGACGCAAATCTCTCCAGATTTTTACGGGTGACCAACTGACCAATCAGCGTTCGTGCTCTGGACACGTGACTAGGCGGTTTATCCAGGCATGTCTTATGTGATTGCCCCATCGTTATAGGATTAGCTGACTTGTTGACAGAGGCTGGCTTAGATATGCAAATCAGATGAAATTGGAAGATTTTGTCAGGAGGAAATGATGTCACACTCTAGAGAAAAATACTGAGGTTGGGGTTCCAGTCACGTCCAAATTATGAAAGACCACAAAAAAGATCCTAACAAATTAAAAAGCAACCTCGCAATCAATTTGGGAAGAGGGAGAAAAAAAAGAGTCGAAATAAAACGACGTAGAAATCCGGAATACTTAGCCAGGTTTAAAAGACTGGCAGGATTTTCGTAATATAATCCCGTGTAGACAGAGTTCCCTTGCTGGAAGCGGCAAAAAACGGTGGCTAGGAAATCACTGAATGTAATATTTTGTATGTCTGAACTTTTTTTTATTTTCAGATTAGAATAGTGATTCAATAGTTTGGGAGACGACAATGTAAAGGTTTGTTATATAGACGGAAATCTTTTTGCAAACTTTGGAGAAAATTCCTCATAGAAAACGTTTTCCATTATTGCGTTGGCGTGTCTTTGAAAACTAAAGAGTCGTAATTTATATTCCCCAACCATTTTGTTCAACGATGTCATCGGTCTGTTTACTTGAAAGGAGTTTCCGAAATTTCAATCAACGCCCGGGCCATATTTCTATCTTTCGCTAAAGATTGTACTTTCAGCATAGAGTGTATGCCCTAACAAAGAAACCATGTGTCATAAGTTGCTTTGAAAGACGTAGCCGATCTCATTAGCTCACAAATTTCTATCATTGAATTGACACCAACTCAACCATTAGGGAGCGGGACTGGAACCCCCACCTACTATATAGGAGGCTGGCGCTTTAAGTCCAGTGCAACAGCACTCCCCAATACCTCTACAGGTATGTTCAAAAGATGTTTGCAAATACTGTACACATAATTATTCTCTTCCACCACCTTCTTCACCTTTTAATACCAGGGGTCGAACCCACACACATAATAGAGCGTTAGTCTCCTTATCGAGAGATCCCCAGTTCGAGACCATATATCAAAATGTATTTGTCAGATGTTTCCTACTGGGTCAGTGAAGTACAACCCACCCACTACGGGGATATGTGGTTACTTCTTCTCTTACTCTCTACTTCTACGGTGAGTCGCACCTTCAGTATAATGTGACCGGTGAGACATGAGTCTCGTTATCCCCGCTCAATGTCTTTATGTGGTAGAACATAAAATTGTCAGAAGTTAGTATTAAGACCCGCCCTCAATATAGCCTTGATGCTGACGTAGGACGTTAAGAAACCAACTTGCTCACTCCATACACCCCCGTTTTTAGGCCCTGGCCAGGCAGTGATTGTACTGTATCGGGTCTATCATACAGATCCATGTAGCACTTAACAGCCCATCCTCACAGCTTCCTTGTTTCTACTCTCACCGCTTATCTGCCCCTTCACACCCAATTACTCCCCTGGCATCTTGCGCCTGCCGCAGCAATTAGTCCGCGCAGCCAATCCGGCGAGTCAAAAACAACAGCTGAAGACCTGGAACTATGTAGGGCCTACTATGTACTCTGCAGATTGAGGTGCAGATTAGACAAAGTGCGCTGCATGCATTCCATGTCCAGTTGTCTTTATAGTACTCTATCTCTATTCGGGGTTTCTGTCAAGTACCCTACCTCTGTTCGGGTTTTCTTTAATAGTACTCTACCTGTGTTGTATCAAAACAAAATAAAAAACAAAACAAACAAAAAAGATGCATATTACATTGCCATGACCACCTGCTGACAATGTACATTAGATTCTTACTCGATGCACTTATGTTGTCTTTTCAACAAAACTAGACCTGGACCTATGAGGGTTAACGCAACTAGGCTTATAGTATCATGGGTGTTTTACGACAAGTTAATGTCTGCATTACGAAACAGATTTAGCTTAACCCTATGTGTGCTAGCTAATACCTTATCTGGCTCCATGTAACACAATCTCAAAAAGATTAAAACCCTGTCACACCCATGGAGCTAAACTATCCAAGTTGATAGTTACAAAGAACTAAACTACAGTAATCGTATATTATATTTCTCTATATACTAAATCAATACTTTTGCTTAGCTAGTTTGGGTTGCAAGCACGTTTGGATTTCATGGAATGTTTGATGAATGTTAGGGGTCAAATGAAAAGGCAACAATAGCGATGGAACTCTACGCTCTTTGCATCCTGTATATCTTCAGGGCCTATCTCCCGTGTATCTTGTTTCTGGCGGTACAAAGAACACGTAAATTTAGTCGTCTGGCCTGCCATGCATTAAGATGCCACAGATGGGTGACTAAATCTACTGCCCCTTTGTACTTGATGCTGTAGATCTTGTTCACATAGCCGCACAAGTGATACAATATCTAGCAGCCTAACATGTACCCAAACGTAACCAATTATTATAAGAGTATATGTTCATACAATAAGTGAAACATATCTAAGCCTACTACAAAAAGTGCCTTGTTCGGTAGGATAATACTGATTTCCAGAGAAAATAGTATTATCTTAGCTATTAAACGTTTGTCCAGTCCTAGCGGTTTGGGCTCTCTTTCGTACAACTTAACTGAGATAATTTTAACCTGCATGCGCTATCAAATTTGTTTGACTTAGACCAACCTCTCCCCACCCCCCATAACGTTGCGTGCACAAACACTACAAAGCTAGGTCAAGAATATATCACATTCCTAACCAGCGTTTCTACATGGTAACTTTTAATAAGTTAGTTTTCAGCTGTAAACTTCATCAGAAAAAAATCTTGGACAACCCAGCACTTAAACATCCATTATCCTTATCGCGTGCTAAGAGCTAAGATGTTGCGTGCACAAGCACTAAAGAAGATCGGTCAATGTTCTTTCACGCTCCTTATCAGCGTTTTTACTCAGTACACTACATGAGTTTGGTCAATGGTCTATCTCACTCAGCTCCTAACAGCAGTTTCTACTAACCAGTAACTTCGGCAAAGCGATTAGACGCCTTACGATATCTGGAACTATAGAGAAAACAAAGACGATAGGGTCCAACCATAGCTGTATTTTCGACTTACGGAACCAGTGGACAATCGGAAAACGCAGTGCTCAAAGGGTGTGACTATGTTATTCGTTGCAGTGTTGTGGATCGCAAAGTGTGTATTCAGAGCCTGAGAGGAACTGAGATGGAACCAGGCACCAAAGAATTGTGAGACTTAAGATAGAACCAGGCACCAGAAAAATGAGATTTAAGATGGAAGCAGTCACCAGAGAAGTGAAGCTAAAGAAGCAGGCAACAGAGAAGTGAAGCTATAGAAGCAAGCGTCAGAGAAGTGAAGCTATAGAAGCAAGCGCCAGAGAAGTGAAGCTATAGAAGCAAGCAACAGAGAAGTGAAGCTATAGAAGCAAGCAACAGAGACCTGAAGCTATAGAAGCAAGCAACAGAGAAGTGAAGCTATAGAAGCAAGCGTCAGAGAAGTGAAGCTATAGAAGCAAGCGCCAGAGAAGTTAAGCTATAGAAGCAAGCAACAGAGAAGTGAAGCTACAGAACCAGGCACCAGAGAAGTGAAGCTATAGAACCAGGCACCAGAGAAGTGAAGCTATAGAACCAGGCACCAGAAAAGTGAAGCTATAGAAACAAGCAACAGAAGTAGGACTTGAGATCAAAGCCCGACACTCCACTCTGCCTGGTGATGGACGGCAAGCTAGGTGGCCCAGGTAATAGAGCGCTCGCCCTCGGCTGCCACACGCGCCTTCAGATCAAGTGGCACCTATTTAACCGTTAAGTGATGTTACTTTCTTCTCCTCGCCAGCGCAACCCATCTGTGAAATGCCATTATTCCTCTCTCAACGCTGAGGCAAACAATTAGGTCAGAAAATAAATAGGAATAAGCGAAGTGAGATGAGAGGGGAGAGAGAAAGGTCTAGGACAATTAAAGACTAATACTATACAACGCCTTTGTTGTCGATAGAGCTTGACCTAAAACAAGACTGGAAGGAAACACAGGTAAAAGAAATGAAAATATTAACGAAAAGAACCTTTGTATTTGTATTTCAATAACATTGTCCCAGTTTCTAATATAACATTACACGTAGTGACGCTATTACGAAAGAAACCAAGTAAACACATTGGCTGTACTAAAATGCATTGTACCCTTAACACCCCTAAAAGTTTTGTTATTCCCCAAACACGTTGATTTAGTGATTACCGTTAAAGGCGAATTATTTGCACTCGGGTGCCCTTACTGAACTAAGAATACAATCATTACGTGAATTTAGATTAGTCTAACAACAAATTAGCACCGAATCGGTACCTGCGAATTATTCGCACTCGGGTGGCTTTAACCCACTCACAGCATTCAGACTGGTCTACCACCGAATAAGGAACCAATAGTATCAGTATATTGCCTCAAGCAATCAAACTTTGAGTTCTTCATCAAAACTTGCGGCAAGGTAATAAGATGAAAAAAAAAACAACCTACCCATGACATCAAACCCGCCTAGTTGAGTATTGAATAAAAATAAATCATGTAAATAAAGGGAAAGAATCCATTGTGCTCCATCAACGCGTAATGAGCTCTCTACAAACAGGAAGCGACCGTTAACCCTGCCGGAAATGCTAATCCGCCATGATGCTTTCTCTCTCAGTTGTTTGTGGTTATGGCTCCATTGGGATACATCGCACAAACCATTAGTTGTTCAGGCTATTTATTTTGTCTGTCCATTTCTGGGTGTTCTAAGGCTCTGGGGAAAACCATGTGAGTCAAAAAGACAGGCGCTTGAATGTGGCTCTAGGTAACTTCTATATAAATATATTATTATAAGCTTAAAAATATGTGAGTAAAATATGTCATTCATCGTTCTCAAAAGATGAAAGAGTTCTCTCAATTGCTCGTATACACTTCCTACAGATCCAACACAATTAATTAAGCTTTCAATAATTCCGATAGATACACACGTAATACATTTGAGGTATTTCTGGTAAATACATAAGCTTACAGTTCGTTTTTATTTCAATCAAATAAATTGAACCTGCTAAAGAAGATCACATCTCAGGTCGAATGGACTTGTATCAGTGTTTACACATATTAAGCTCGGTCTATCGCCAGTACAAGCTCACTTCAACCCTAGTAAGAGTAAGTCGAGAAGACATTGAGATCAACTGAAGGGCAAACTTGTACCGGGCAGCTCAGATCTAGCATATTAATGACATTCTTCGGGTGTCTAACCGGCCCTAACCACAACCATCATTAGCACCGTCCGCTTAGGATTCGAGGCGGGTATTAAGAAGATGAGCATCCTGATGATTGATAGAGAGTCATTACATCTTCGTTACGTTGGTGGTTAACTTAAGTTGAGTTAGTTGCTTAGCGCCTAATGTCAGCACTTAAATGCTATAATACGGGTTCCAAAACTGACGTCTGAAAGTTTTATGTCCTGCCACACAGAGACAGTGCGGCGATACCATGAGTCGTGTTTCAGCTGGTCACATTATACTGACAACGATGCGACCAGTAGAAAACAAAATCAAACCAAAAAATAATATTTGGCTCTGGATGATGGCGGGTCTTGAATCATGGACCTCGTGACTAGTAGGCCAACGCTCTACCACTGGCACCAAATCCCACTTTACATTGGTGGCAAACTCTTTTGGCAAATGCCGTATAGTAACGGAGGGCAAAGCGAAAACAAGGTCAACAAGTCAAGAAATCTGCATAGACGTCTTACCATAACTGTATCACAGACTTACTCAGCCAATGAGCGACTTCAAAATCATAACAATGAATAAAGGGCTTCATTGTGCCATTCGTTATTTTGTGGCGCTTCACAGAGAATTTAATATTATTTTGATGATTCTACATTAATCAGATACTCTATATTTATTGAGACGATTCAAAAAGCTACTACGATTTAGCATGACGCAAGCTTCATCAATTTCTTAAAAGGCAGAAAAACCAACATGGAGCTATATGAACCAACAAAACATAATTACATTCGAGATAGGTTTTAATAGTTGTTACATTGTTTTACATTTTTCATAGTATTGAAGCAATTGACTGTGTATATTGATTTTAACACGTATTCGTTTGAATGAACCAATACCAAATGCTATTTATAATAAGTTTTAGTTTATATCAAGATGGTGGCTTTAAATAGCTAAGAATCATTTACGAGGCTGGGATTGGCTGAGAGGGGCGCCACTTGAAACTTAAGCCTTAAACCCCAGTCCACCTATTTGCCATTCTTGAACTCTAAAAAGTTTTGTTACCGGCGCTCTGTACAGACTACTGTATGCTGCACCCACCTTCATTATAATGCACATAGACACCAAAGGCCTCCCAGTTATTTTAAGGCAGCACCGGCTTTGATGTTGGTCATTTTGTTTTGGGGTCTGTGGTCGGAGGCAATCAAATCTTAATCTGAGCTCTCTGTGTGTAGACCAGAGCGATTTGCACAGGGTGCTGATGCAGGCATTCGTGCACAGACCATCAGGCGGACCTCAGCCCTGCTCGTGTTTCACAACACCCATCAGTGGTCAGTCTGGGAGGGGCAGTGTTTACCCTAACATCTGGACATCTGGACATCTGGACGTGTATAGGGTCAGAAGGGCCGGTGAAAACTCCCACTGAAGCGATGCTAGTCCAGAGAAGGGTTAGGAATGGTCTGCATTGATTATGTTCTCATAAGAGTCAACGGCGAGTTTAGTTAAGTTTTTTTGTGTGAGATGTCCTGGCTTTTTGACGCCCATCGTCTCCAAATCGGTTATCTCGTGGACTGGTACCGAAATTTATGTCTGACAATATTATATTCTACCGCTCAGAGACCAAGTAGCAATACCATGACTTTGGTCTCAGCCGGTCGTATTGTATTGAGACCGGCACGAACCGATAGGAAACAAGGCAATCTGATGGAGATTCTAACGTAGCAATCAGGAATAGAGAGCGCATGCTCTATCTACTGACATTTCCCCGTATTGGTAACACTGCAGTAATTTTTTTCTCAGAGTACCCTATGCAAGTTGGTACCAGCGGCGCCTAAGATAATACGATTGTGACGTTACAATTGCTTTACGCACCTTGATAATATTTGTGAAACTTCGTTTCTGTAGTCTTGTGCAGAGCGCATTTCAAAGTCTATGTTCATAATACTTTTGTTCCTTTTGAGAAATCCGTATTTAAATTTCAAAGCAAATTTGTTATGAAACTTTACTGTTTCTGTCTAACCACAGCCTCGGGCAATATATCACCAGAGAGACCTGGAAACTGATACTTGTCTCCTAACGTTCCCCAGGGAGAAAAAATGAGCCGCAGTTGTCAGTTCTAGCCCTTAGGATTCTCCATACAACACAAACGGATTTGGAAACCTTTGAAAACGCAATAACCATCTTCGAGATCTCTTTGTTATCTGGGGAGTCAATAAAAAGCCTTGGAATTGCCTGACGTCCTTGTAACTGACCTTGGGTGAATAAACATCCTCACTTTATTGTTCACGACCAACTGCGACTTCCTTTATATGATGATGTGGGAGAAATTTGTTTTGAAGGCGAAGAGGTGATGGGTATAACTTCAGCTCTTTCGATTACTAAGACCATAACAACCCCAGTAAAACTGTGTACATTCCGCATGAATCTGTAAAAGAATTAAGGATTGGAGGAAAGAAAACAACCACATCGTTCAATTTTAGTAGACCGTTTCCTTTTTTATTTCAGCTTCATTGCGATTTTGAGATCTGTTGCTCTAATTAGACTTTATTTCACAGCTAGGTATTTTTTCAAGTATATAACTGTCATTAAAATCACGAAAATCTGATCGTCTTTCAAAGTTCATCAGTTTTCTATGACCGGTATAATGAAGCATGTACTCCTTTTTTCCAAGAAACAATAACATTTTAAAAAGCTGCATCACACTGCTTGAGCGTGCATGTATTTTAAGACAAAAACATTCACCTTTATTCAACTGTGTTGTGACAACCTTAAAATGTATTTACCATCTTCAAGAATTACTTTTCCCTCATAATCTGAAAATTGTCTCGGAATTCCCTAACGCCCATACCACTTACTTTTAACGCCCAAAGCTATTTGGTCATGCCGGAGAAGTTAGTTTTTGGAGTCATTTGCTGGCGAAATGGTGACGGTTATGACTGGAGCTCTTTTGATCCCTAGAACAACTAGCATTGCTCACGATCCTAGAGATTTTCTTTGACCAAATTTACATTCAGTCTGATACTTATCTTTGGAGATGAACAAAACAACGTCGAAGAGCGAAACCTCAAACTTATAACAATAAAGATATTAATAACTATTTTTTTATCCATGCGTGCTTCCTCAATCTCAAAACACTCTTTGTTGTGAAAAACAATCAACAACAAAAAATAGATACATTCCTTATATTTTAGATAAGGCGTCTTTCTTGTTCCACCAATGTTTGACTCGACCAAGGGAACCAGGATAGAATAAATTAAGATTAATGATTAAAAAAGTCTTAATGCTCGAAAACGCCGAATATTATCTCCTCTGATGTTTCCCGTTTTCCCCCTCCTGTTTGAACTTAGAAGACGTTAAACTTGGAGGAAGCCTCCAATCACTTCTTCCTGAGATCTTTAGTATCGAAGCAAAGTTTTGCACAGGGTGTAACAGGAAAGGGTATAATACACAATAGATGAAAGAAAAACGGTGACAAATTATTAAAAACCACACACACACACACACACACAAACAAAAGAGCAAAACAAAACCAACAACAAAAAACGTTGTTTTCTTATCAAAGGTTCAACATAATTATGCCAATTATCAACTGAAGTGCTTTTGGTACATGTACTACACCAGGAAGGCGATGTTTAAAAAATCTTTGAAACCATTTACTTAACCATGCCGTGTTTGCTTTGTAGTAATTTATTCCTTCACTAAAACTCAAGACATCAATGGATCTGTTTACTTCTATCTTTTTACTTCCGCCACCTGTTTTCTGTCCCACCTGTTGACATCAACAGTTACTGTACAAAACTAGGTCGCTTCTCTGCCTGTTGGCCGAGGCCTAATGAAAATACGTTGTTAAGTGCTGTTAAGTTTGCAAACATTAATATAATTGCAATTTAATTCCTATCAAACTCACGAATTCCACATCAAACGGCAAAGTAATAGTACGGAGGGTTAAACCCAAGGTCTTGTTAAGAAGTAAATTACTACAAAGCAAACACGACAGAGAGAGAGAGAGAGAGGGGAGGGGAGTCAGATAGATAGAGGTGGGCAGAAGAGATAGATAAAGATAGAGAGAGAGAGAGAGATAGAGAGAGAGTGAGAGAGGGCGAGAGAGAGAAAGAGAGAGATGGAGAGAGAGAGAGAGAGAGAGAGAGAGAGAGAGAGAGGGGACGGACGGAGAGACAGATATATAGAGGTGGGCAGAAGAGATAGATAAAGATAGAGAGAAAGAGCGAGCGTGCGAGAGAGAGATAGAAAGAGAGAAAGCGTTTCGCATTCAAATAATCTTTCAGGCAGAAAATTGAAACCAGTACAAAGACCTGAGCGTGAGGGCCACCACAAAGAGGGAACCATTAGGATCTGAACAGCCGTTTGTGTTTCCGGAACCGTACGGGAGAGTAGACGTTCTCTACGGTTTTCTTCCATTAACATCGCTTACATCAAAGAAAAAAAAACAGTAATGGAAAATAAAACAAAACAGGTATACAGTACTGTTGTTTTCAGGTAGCTGTAGAAAGGCAACAGAGTTCATCACGATCATGTACCTAGACAGAGCGCTGTCTGAATTCACGCTTGCATCTTTGCGCTTGTGAAAGAAAGCTCAGATAGTCTTGGATTTTGTGGCAATCGGCGTGCGTAAACCTACTCTCTAACGTATTTTTTCATCTCCTAGTCTTAAGTTGAGAAGCGAGACTGGTACTGTCCTACCCAAACAAAATTAATGTAATAATTTGTCTTCTAAGGGTTGCAAGCACAGTTATTTAACTCAGTGCGACTTGGCGCCATGAGCTCTCTAGCATAGATAACTTCTCGTGACTCCTTTAAAGACCAGACTTACAAACGGGAGGTTTAAGGTTCCAACCCAAGCTGGCCCCCTTTATTTGGCACATCCATTGTCTCTGTGCAGGATTTAGTTTTATCCATCTAGGGGGTGACTAGATCTATTATCATCTAAAAAACTTTCTTCTCCTGCAGGCAAAATTGCATCCAATTTCCACGCAGAGTTTCATGGAATCCAGGAAGCGACTACCCTACTTCTACATAATAATAACACTATATAACGACAATGTTAAAGAAGACATTGTTATCTTAAGTGATTTTGCGTGCAGCCCTCCAGTCTATTCAATCTGGATCTATAGACAGAAACAATCATACAAAATTTAGACTCACTAGCGAGGACCAATTCCGTAGCCCTGCAGTGGATTCCAGCTCACTGTGACCAGTCGGAAAATGAGCTCTTCAAAAATTCAATCGTCGACAAAAATACCATTCTAAAAAGCTAAAACACTTATTAAAAAGAACATAAACAATTACTGGAAAACTAGAACTAATCCAATGTATTAAAACGACAACATATATTATCTCCCACGATGTCAGCAAACCACCATTTTTGCGACTTAGAACAGGACATTGGCAACTAAATGCACACATGTATAAATTGAAGAGCAGCAGCGCTCTTTTCTGTGAATGCGGAGACATCCCTCAAATTCCAGGACATTTCTTCATGACATGCCACTCTTATTCCCAGCTGAGGCAAACACTATGGCCTTCAGATCAGGTACAACGCTAGAGCAAAATTTATGGGGTACCCTGGAAACCCTACAACATACTGCCTCTTACGCCGAGAAGGCCAAACTGAAACTTTAAAAGATTTGGACGTATTGAAAATGAATGCAGAAGAAGAAGAAGAAGAAGAAGAAGAAGAAGAAGAAGAAGAAGAAGAAGAAGAAGAAGAAGAAGAAGAAGAAGAAGAAGAAGAATGCCGCAGCCAAAAGCTTTCCGGAGTCGCAAAATGCTGTCAGTGTCTCGTAATACAGTGGCTCGAGATCTGTCGGTAGTTACAAGTTTTTGGTCAGATCATAAAACGGGGAAAGTACCATCATTGTTAAAGTGACATTAATTCGATACAAAGACGTTAATTTCAAGCCGAAACAATTGGGGAACCAATTAGCAAACCACGTTCTCTTTATTTTTGTATCCATCATTTGTCAACCTTTTTCACGCCAAAAATCTAAAAAACAGAAAAAAACACAACAACAACAGCAAACAAAAACCAAAGGACTTCTTGGGCTTTTATGATAGACATTTCGTGATCTGATGTTAAAAACATTTCTACCACCCACCTCCTTTCTCTATACCACAATGGAACCTTTGTATTTTAAATTTCTGATTTCAATAGCCCCTAGTCGGCTTAGCGTTAAAGAGTTTTTCAACGGCCTTTGGACCAATTTGTTCTAAAAACCTTCTCATTTTTAGATTTACCTTAGTAAATGAGAATAAGCTTAAAGTACCATAACTGGTAGCTTTTTTAGACACAAAAAATGTTCCCCCATCGTGATAACCATTCATTTTGTGTCGGCTTTGTCTCGCTAATGTATAGAGACTATTGTTTCGTGTCTTTCTACGAATAATCTAGATCTCTGTGGGTGTTTTCTGAAAGCTTGGACAGAAAAGAATCAATTAGAACAAGCATAATTCACTGCTTTTGTTCACTTTACGATGACATACATTTTTAATGCGACTTTTATACCATACCAAACATTTTCTAAAGCAAAAGTTTTGAGATCAGGTTTGTTGATTAGTGTCTAACGCCAACGCTATAGTCATAGGCTATGTTTATAAAGAAGAGGGAAATATTGTTTGTTTGTTTTGTTATGAATGTTGTAGACTTTTTACATCTTCGAAAAAGCTAGCGGATGTACTTCGAACTAAAATCAACGATAGGTGATATCTTATAAACCTGGACGTATTATTTAAATCGAACACCGTCTATCTGAATTCTTGCTCTTTCCTTTAACAATTGCTCCACCAACCCTCCCCACCCCTCCTCACTCACTTACTCACTTTGAACCTCATTCACTCAGTCCCTCATTCGATCTCTTTCTTCTCTCTCTCTCTCTCTCTCTCTCTCTCTCCTCTGTCTCTCTGTCTCTCTGTGTTTGTCTCTGTCCCTCTCTCTTTTTCTCCCACCCACTCTTCTGTGAATCAACTCTGTATCTATCTAATCAACAATCGTTTTTATTTTCTACGACGCATAAATAAGCAACAGCACACTCTCAATGTCGAGAATCTATTTCAAACGGTGATGAATATGTACGGAAGTCCTGCTTATTTCATACTCGGCATGGCAACCCTGGAACTACAGGGATCCCTGGATTCCACACTCACTAACCCGCATCGCTATGTTTTATCTGAAGATGACTGTTTCTCATCATGCCCACTCAACCCATCTGAAAGTCTTGCTAGTTCCGTGCTATCAGTCTGAAGAAAAAACTGACAAGAGTACAATGATTATAAAGCTCAGTAAATGAAATCGTACCGTAGAAAGCATCCATACATAGATATACCATAGAGAAAAGGCTGCCTCCGCTGGGAGCAAATATACAGCATTTCTGTCTCTGTCTCACTGTATGTCTGTCTATCAGTCAGACTCGCTCTCTAACTGTCTCTCTGTATGTATCTCCCTCCCTGTCCCTTCAGGGGCAATTCCTTATGTTGTAAGCAAGTAGATTTTCTTAAAATTAAAAAAAAAATTACAAAAGACAGAAATTTCAATGGCTAACCATCTTGAATTATTTTGTTGCTATTCTTTTCGTTCTATAATTCTCGAAACTCCTCAAAGTTTTTCACACTCCTCGGTGTTTTGAGATGAGTTTTTCATGATGCGGAAATAGTGGCCTTTCATAGGATCCAACCTTGAGCACTAAGTACAATGAGCAAGTTGATTTAGAGGCTCGACTTACCATGTATTTAGATGGCATGATCGTGTGTCTAATTATACGTCCTCTTTGTCTTTACTGCCCTTTTTTTTCTGGCACGGATGTCTGTTCTTACAAAGTCCATTTTCCAACCTGTCCAACAGTCATTACGTACTTCTCTGTTCCAGAGAGTGCGCCAGAAAAGTTTCTTTTCGAACCATGCCGAGAGTACGATCTAATAAAAAGCTAATTCCTGGAATCTTAACTCAGGAACTCAGGTATGAGGGGGGGGGGGGGAGAGGAGGACACAGAAGAACAGTGCGAGAGGCGAGCAGCTCAACAATTTTATGGTCACCTGTAATCCTAATTACGTGAGGGCGAAGCGATTCCGGGCATCTTTGATCCCAGGCATACGAAGGTGTTTGGATCAGTGTGTGTCGGTGTGGGTCAGTGTGGGTCAGTGCGGGTCGGAACAGGATCAGCACGCTGTCTTCGTGCATCTGTCACAAACAGTTTACTGTGAGGAGCTCTTTCGTCCATGCTAGTTTTGTTTTCCCCGCTAGCAGAGAGCAGAATAAAACGACTGTCTGTGTTGGCGATTGAATATTGCGCTCTTTAATTCGAATTTCATTCATTTTCATTCGAGTTGCTAGGTAAGTACGCGCAAATTGAGATGTTTGCTTATTAAAGGGGGTAATTATTTTGATTATATTTATTATGGATAAGTTTGTAATTATGTTTTTTGAATAAAAATACACACATTTGTTACTAGAGAAAAAAGACAATAGAGCACTGGAGGGAATCAAGATGCAAAACTCTCTATTTCTGTATGTCTCCCCCTCTCCTCACACCGTCCCACCCCCATCACCAGCGTGAAGTGCGGAATTCTACTGACCATCTCCATGTGTTACTGTATTGCACCAATGTGTTCACTAAATACCCACGGTTTCTCCCCACCTCTCCCATCATCCTGCTACCCATACAGCGGTATCTGTGGGGGTGAGCTGTGGAACTCTTGTCGCCATCTCCCTGGAGCGGTTCTACGCCATCTGTTGGCAAAGAAAAAACACACACAATGCCCCCTTTTCCTGTATTACTGCTTACATCCATGTATAAACTAACCACCCACTGTTTCTCTTCTACCATACAGCGGTATCTGTGGGGGTGAGCTGTGGAACTCTAGTCGCCATCTCCCTGGAGCGGTTCTACGCCATCTGTTGGCAAAGTATACAACCCCCCCCCACACACACAATGTATTACTGCTTACATCCATGTATAAACTAACCACCCACTGTTTCTCTTCTACCATACAGCGGTATCTGTGGGGGTGAGCTGTGGAACTCTAGTCGCCATCTCCCTGGAGCGGTTCTACGCCATCTGTTGGCAAAGTATACAAAAACACACAATGCCCCCTTTTCCTGTACACACACACACACAATGTATTGCTTACATCCATGTATAAACTAACCACCCACTGTTTCTCTCTTTTCCCTCCCATCACCCTACTACCATACAGCGGTATCTGTGGGGGTGAGCTGTGGAACTCTAGTCGCCATCTCCCTGGAGCGGTTCTACGCCATCTGTTGGCAAAGTATAAAAAACACACACAATGCCCCCTTTTCCTGTATTACTGCTTACATCCATGTATAAACTAACCACCCACTGTTTCTCTCCACTCCCTCCCATCACCCTACTACCATACAGCGGTATCTGTGGGCGTGAGCTGTGGAACTCTAGTCGCCATCTCCCTGGAGCGGTTCTACGCCATCTGTGAGCCGCTGCGGTCCAGGCGGTGGCAGACCTTGACCCACTCGTACCGCGTCATCCAGGCCATCTGGCTGACCTCTGTGGCCGTCATGATCCCCATCGCCGTCTTCAACAGAGTCATCGGCCTCAAGAACGGCAAGCAGGCCTGCAGGTACGCTGGATAGATGACTCGATGACTGACTCTCTGACTCACTGACTCGCTGAGTCTATGACTCGCTTACGGATGGTTCATTGACGGCTGAATCCCTGACTCGATGACTCGATGACTGACTCACTGACTCCCTGACTCACTGACTCACTGACTCGCTGACGACTGCTTCATTGATGTCTGACTCCCTGACTCGATGACTCGCTGACTGACTCTCTGACTCCCTGACTCACTGACTCGATGACTCCCTGACTCGCTGACGACTGGTTCATTGACGGCTGACTCCGTTACTCACTGCCTCATTGAATCGTTAACTTGCTGACGGCTGAATCACTAACGACTGACTCACTGACAGATGACTTACCGACACTGACAATTAACGGCTGACTCCCCTACTCGCTAACTCGCTAACTCTTTGAAACACTTACTCGCCCACTAACTCATTGTCTCACAAGCTCGCTTATTTTCGGTTTTGTCTATGTGTCAATTCGAAAACCTTAGATTTTCTGGGCATAGAACGTATAACATTGGAACCCTTAGCCATAACATTCTCCTATAAACTAGTAAAAATAAAGATTCATACATCATACATGTAGTTAATCCTTAGTCCACATGTTTTTGGTAATCTATTTTTTTTAAATAAAAATAGTCAAATATAACAAGACATTCGATACTAACTGGACATCCCTTCTCTGCTCTCTTTCCTCACTCACCCCCCCCCTCCCCGCGTGCAGGGAGATCTGGCCGAGCTACCTGTGGGAGTCGCTCTACATGGTGCTCCTGGACCTCGTCCTGCTGGTCATCCCGCTCTTCCTCATGGCCTTCTCCTACGGTCACGTGGCCAAAGAGCTCTGGTCCGGCATGACCATCTCCAACAATGACCCGGGGAGTCCTCTATCAGGTACAGTCAAACGTCTGCAGAGTGCGATTGTTAGACAAACACTGTGTGTGAGTGGGGCTGGGGATACATCTGTCAGGTACAGTCAAACGTCTGCAGAGTGTGATGGTCAAACAAACTTTGTGTGAGTGGGGCAGGGGATACATATGTCAGGTGCAGCAGAATCTCTTAAAGTATGATAGTAAAAATCCAAGTATCTTGTTCATTGATAAAACTGTAAGTGTGAAGTTGGGTGAAGAGGGTGGATCATTGGCTGGGTCATTGGGTGAGGAGAATATCACGGCGATCTTCAAGGATGGCCTTAGGAGTCATCCGGTACATGTATAGGCTATTCTCTGCAAAATAAGATGGTAAAATGTCTTTGAATGGTAAAGGGGGAGGGGAAGATGGATTTTGTGGAGGCAGATGGTTGATTCATTGAGTGAAAAGTTCATTCAGTCTGCTCTCTTCAACAGTGTCCTGAAAAGTCCTCTATCAGTCACAGCCAAACGCCTGCAAAGTGTGGTGGTCGAAAAGGCAAATATCTTGTTCATTGGTCAAACTTTGAGTGTATGGGTAGGGTAGTGGAGAATGGGGGGGGAGGGGGGTAATTAGTTAGTTTATTGAATGTGGAGGAGATCATGGGCATCTCTAACAATGAGATGGTGAGTCCCTTTTCAGGTACAGCAGAACGCAATGTCTTATTAGCAGACTATGCGAGTCAAACGTTGTTTTGTGTGCGTGGCGGGGTGGGGTGTAAGGATGGTATTAGTTGGTTCGTTGGGTAAGGAGGATATCGTGACCATCTTCAAAACTGACCCGTGTATTTAGAGAGGCTCGGAAATAGATTCAGGCGTGCAGTTATTGACTACCTTTTATCCCATAGATTACTAAACGGGAGCAGTTCAGCCTATCGTGTTGGAACATCGTTCATATTGTTTTCTTCAAAGAACATGTCAACGATTATAGGTTAAATTGGTACAGGAGCGGTTCCACCTCAATACACTGTAGTTATCAGTAGTCTGTATTGTAAAACAACCCTCCAAAACATTTACTTAGCTTTTAACATTGAACGTAGTTTTTCAGGTGCTTTTCCTATGAAGAAAAGTATGGGTGGGGAATTTATATTTTTTTCTAAAAGCACACGAATTGTCAGGAATTTCAATAATTTCCCACTGTAATTTAAGGCCACGTTGCTTTTCTCAAGCTGGATTTTGATTCTTCATGCAACTAAAAATACGATGTGTGGTACACAATGCAAAGTTTAACAATTTTATCCCCTGACGCTCGCACCCGAATTAACACCTTGTGTTTTACACGATCGCTCCAAGCAGACTTGCTGGATATGCTGTCAATCACACCAGTCGGTAAGTGACTTCACTGGATAGTTGACTATCCATTCTCACAGCTCTCATAGACAGCACTGATCCTCTGGATAGCTGCCTATCCACGTTTCTCTCTTTTCATAGCACTAGGCATCTGGTTGGTTCACTATCTAAGCTGCGCTATATAGATTTCATCATCACTTTTCGCTTATAGATCCGATCTAGTATTCATTTCAATAATCCTTCACCCAACGCTGTATCAGCCATGTTTGTCTTTTTACTGTCGCTTTCTTTGATTACCATAACTCCAATCACACATATTTATCTCTGTTTCTCTATCTATCTATCTATCTATCTATCTATCTATCTATCTATCTATCTATCTATCTATCTCTCTCTCTCTCTCTCTCTCTCTCTCTCTCTCTCTCTCTCTCTCTCTCTCTCTCTCTCTCTCTCTCTCTCTCTTTCTCTCTCTCTTTCTCTCCCTCTCTCTTTTTTTCATTATCCTCTTCGCTCCCCACCTTTTCTCTTTTTCTCTCTCTATCTCTCTGTCTTACACACTCTCTCTCTCTCTCTTTCTCTCTCTCTCTCTCTCTCTCTCTCTCTCTCTCTCTCTTTTTTTTCTGTGGATGGAGTGCCATTTGGTCCCTACTCTTTGCTGCAGTTTTGATTTGATGAGTCCCTCTGCGTGTCTTTTCTCATCTATGTCTTCTTTTGCATTTTGCACGGTGAGGTATCTTCAATTGGACTAAAAGTTACAAAGTCAAAGAAAGAGCTTTGATCTAGATCCAGACATATCAGCAGCGTGGCAGCCTGTATAGGCACTGCACACGACTCCAAAAGTTGCATGATCACCTATCATTTCTGCCCAAAAGCTATTCTTCTCATGCAAACTGTCTCATTGAAAAAAAGCAATACAATGCACTTAGTATACTACTTTTCTTTACACCCACCGAATCTATTTCGCCCTTATACAACCTTTTCAATTCAAGACATTACGATATACCTTTTCATATCTAATGCATGCTTCACTTTTTGTTTTTGTTTAATAATGACATAAACACAGACTGCAGCGAAAAATATGAATTCATGGGTTATCAATACGTCAACCCTTGAGTTACAAACTGTAATCTTTTCCACCTATGTCCCCGTTTACAGAGCGTCCAGTTCTTTTGTTCAGTTTCCCCTCTCTAAGGCCAAAACCAGACTGCCGCTGGTGACTGGGGTGGGGCTGTGGCTGGACTGGGGGTTCTTTATGAAACCTTGTATTTATTTGCGTAGTAGACCAAGACTAATAAAATACAAGAGAATTTCATAAAGTAAAGAAAAGAGTTTTGTTCTTTCAAAGAAGGCTCTGTGGTCTAGAGCTGTTAGTTGCAAATGAAGTACTGCTTTAAATAGGGAGCAATTGCGACACTCTCATTTAAGTCTTTACTGCTTTGAATAGGGAGCAATTGCGACACTCTGACCAAAATCTTTTTTCGATAGATATAATTATGTAGGTCTATTATTTAGTGGTTAAGCACTCTTGGACTTGTTTAGGCGAACACGACTGCGCGTTGCATAGAGGTGCTGATATGAAACCCGTCTAAGCCCTTTGTACTCACTTGCCTCTTCACATTTCGATGCTTAACTGGATTTTGGTTTATGCTTGTAATGTCTCTATAAAGAATATAGTATTACCAACCTCGCTGGCACATGGACACTCCCTATGATTAAAAAGAATGCGAGAGACTGATTTGAAAGGAGAGAAAGTTGTCAGAGATAGAAGAAAGAAGACCAAGATCGCAGTTCGCACGGAATCTTGATCTCTCGAATTAGCAAAATAGATTATGCAGCTTCTGTGTGAAAAATACTTAATTAGGGTTTCTATGTTTCTAGCCTTTTTTAAAGAAAGGTGTATGTTACGGTTGTACTTGAAATAACAGATTTTTCTTCTGGCATGCTGTCACCTCATAAGTCCTTTTAATTTTTCTCACACATATAGGTTTTTTATACCATTGTTTGTATTGTGCCTTTTCCCCCATTTTGTTCACATTTTTTGTTTCGATATTATAACTATTCCAAAAACATAACCAGAAAAGGGGGAAAATATGTTTCTTACACATTTTTAACTGCACAAATGGTAAAAGAATCCCCAAACCATGACTGTTTTTATAACTTCTCTTCCCGTTTTATTAATTTTAAACAAGCGTGTAAAATGTAATAAAAAAAGAGGAAAACAAAAAACGTCATGGACCGTTGTAACACACAGAGCAATAAATACTGCGGAGAGATATTTTGTGTTGGTGGTCCTAATCGAACGTCTGTAGAAAGCAAAATAAGTTTTAGTAGGTTACTTGAGATAAACGCTTTTGTCATCCTGATAAAATTTTTTTGTCTGTTCGCTAATGAATTCTTTTGAACCCAGATGGGCAATTTAATATACATGGGTGATAGAGGTTTGACTGTTGTAATGAAGGCTGAGCCACATTCTCTTCAATGGCAGTTAAATGTAATAAGTCGATATGTAGCTGCAAAATATGCTTTCGGATATTTTAAATGTTTGTCATTCGACACAATAATCTCCAAATCCCCTTAATTAAAAAATAAATAAATAAATAAATAAATAAACAACAACAACAACAACAAATAAACAACAACACACACACAACAACAACAACTAACAAAACAAAGAAAAACGAAAACAGAAACAAAAAAAGCAACCAACGAAAACGACAACCACTCCCACCCCCAATAATATGGAGTCCATTACATGTAGAAACCACGCTTTACCCCTCCATAAAAAACGAAACAACAGCAACAGTTTAAAAATCTATTAAATTAACCTTCATAACCGACATGAACCATTCACCCCACACCATGTTTTGCTTGCCTCCCCCAGAGACCGAGTCGACCCGGCTGGAGGTCCGGGACAGCGTGTGTCTCCAGGCGACTTCCACCACCACAGGGGGCAGCACCGGTCTCAGCGCCAGCATGTCCAGTCTGGTCACTCGCCAGACCCTCCAGAACGGTCACTCCTCCGGCCCACGCCAGGCAGGCTCGTCTCCCCTGCTGGGACAACAGCGCCACCAACAGCCGCGCAGCAGCAGCATCTCACGCCCAACATCAAGCGGAGCTCATCGGCCGAGTCCTCAGCAACCATCCACGCCACGAGGAACGGCAGCGGTAGCAGCAGCAACCACCATCCTCACAAAAACAGCGGCGGTGGTGGTGGTGGTGGTGGGGCTCAGCTTCTCATGCACCCAGCCTACTCGGCGCGCGTCCTCAAGAACAAGCGGCGGGTGGTCAAGATGCTGTGCGTCGTGGTGCTGGAGTACTTCGTCTGCTGGACGCCGCTGTTCCTGCTCAACTCGTGGACGGTGCTGGACTACCTGAGCGCGCGCCTGCACTTCACGCCGCTGCTTAAGTCAGGCATCTTGCTCCTGGCCTACACGTCGTCGTGCGTGCACCCGATCACCTACTGCTTCATGAACCGCCGCTTCAGGCAGAGCTTCGCCGACGCGTTCAGGTGCTGCTTCAGACAGGGCGAGCGCGCTACCAACGGGGCCAACACGGCGCTCTACAGCGAGGCGTCTCAAGCCCCGGCCGGGGTCAACAGTATCAAAGGTCAAGGTCAAGGGGCGAACGGGCGCGGGGCGGGCATGACGGGAACGAACAATCGGAACTTCCGGATCACGTGGAAGAAGAGATAAGTAAGGCGTCTAACATTCGTTTCAAAGCTGTCTTATTCCAGCCCAATTATCCCGATAACGGATGACGCAATCAGTCCCCTTAGGCGTGGGATATTCTGATCGCACATTGGCTCCGTCAGTCTTGACTAAGGCTACGATTAGACACGGTGCAGATTCCTGTACGTACCGTTTTCGTTCTCCCATGGGCCCGGTTTTCGCATGGCATCTATCATTTTACTACTACAGCACAGCGCCAGACAGTTCACCCGGTAGTGCTGTGAACTAAACAGCAGTAGAAATGTGGTTTGAATCTACTCTGGTGATCCCGTCTTCGCTCAGGATTCTTTTGGAAAACCTGGCAGGGAATAAAGATAACCAATAGCACTAGATTTTAGAATGAATGCCGCGCTCATTGTTTTACACGTCGCTGTTAAAAGATCAGGTGTGTAAAAAAACAAACAGAACCTAAGTTATGGAAGCGAGACTTCAAGTTCAATATCGTACAAATTTGCTGCTCTGATTTGGCGAGCAGCCATTGTGATCCTTACATTTTGTGTCTGTGAAAAAAAGGCCTCGATTTTTCTAATGATTTCTTGTTCTTAATAATGCTATTTTTGTTTTGTTTTCTGTTGAATATCTATAAACATGTATTTGCTTTAATTGACTGCGTTGTTAACAAAGTCTATATTATTGTTTTATTTGTTTGAGTCAACTGGAGAAATCCGTTGTAGTTCAACAAAACGGAGAAATGAAGTTGCATAATGTTACGTTATTCATGAAAAAAATTTGAGTTCAACGTTGTTTTATTTATGTTAAATATTTGCTTTCTTCGAATGTTGTAAAAAATGTATCTAAATTGTGTGATCGTATATGGTATAACGATTTTTGTTGTTATCTTTGATTGATGAAACTATTTATGTAAAGTCTTTCTATGAAAAATAATTGCTAAAACGCAATCTCTTTGCTTTCATACAATTTAAATTATCATTATTTGCATCGCTTGCTTCATCACAGAAATGTTATTACTGTTGTGTTGCTGTTTTTTCTTTTCTTTTTATTCAACATGCCTTCTGATCTATTAAGTTAATGTTGGTGGCCTGGCTAGCAAACTGTCTGCCCTTGGCGTGCAAGGTTAGTTCATATCTATCGACACATCAGGCTAGTATGCGGATCACTGAATGAAGATCTTAGCGCAGTACATTTACGGATCTGGGGATTGTAATTACAACATTGGTAAGCTTACCACTCGTCGTATAATGAAAGAATTAAAAGCCTTACGACTAGTTGTAAGCTACCGCGACGTTGTAATTACGGTCGTAGATTTGTAAACATCGCAGGTCACGTTATACTGAAATTATTTGCATGTAAAAATCAATCAATCCGTCAGTATCAACGTTGTTTATATTTATATATGTATGTGTATTTGTATATTGTTTAATAAAAAGGCTATCTACGATTCGATCTATCAATCAGTGCTCACCAATCAAGTTTTCACTTAAAGACATACATCTTGACATGTTCATACAAAAGTATCTTTTTAAAGCATAATCTTAAAATGATATTGTTTGTTTTCCTAATTGCCATGGCATACTCAGTGTTTGTATTGAAAACAAACGTAACAAAAGTATATTAGCCTTATTGTAACGTTTCACTGTATAATTATGCATTATAAGAAACCTTTCTGGAGCTTTAAAATTTCCCACTCTCGAAAGAATAAAACCCTTTCCACCCGGCCCTCTTCTATATTCCATCTATCAACCATCGATTCAGCATGGCATGCCTTAAGAAAATGTTTGATAAACGACATGAGCGAGGATCTCACTATCTTGGGAATTGCCTTCCATGATTTAGTGTTTTTCTCAGAACTGGAACCCACAATCACTAATTTAAACGACCCCAAAAGACGCAGTGGATAATTTATTTTAAAGACAGCGATGTGATAATTATTGTAAACATCCGTGATCGTTTGAATTCATATTATGTGGTTGTATAATAGACGGCTCAGAAAGGGGGGAAATGTCTAGGTAAAAGAGAGGTAAAGAGAGGGAGCGAGAGAGAAAGAGAGAGAGAGAGAGAGAGAGAGAGAGAGAGAGAGAGAGAGAGAGAGAGAGAGAGAGAGAAAGAGAGGGAGAGAGAGAGAAACAGAATGAGGGAGAAAGGGATATATATCAGATAGAGACAAATTGAGCTTCAAGGGAGAAAGAGAAAAAAAGAAAGAGAGAGAGAGAGAGAGAGAGAGAGAGAGAGAGAGAGAGAGAGAGAGAGAGAAAGAGAAGGGAGGGAGAAAAAGGCGATGGTAGAAAAACAGAATGGGGGAGAAAGGGATATGTATCAGTTAGAGACGGATTGGGCTTCAAAGGAGAAAGAGAAAGAAAGAGAGAGAGAGACAGAGAGACATACAACGAGAGAGACACAGATAGAGACAGACAGAGAGACAGACAGAGACAGAGAGAGAAAGAGAGAGAGACAGAGAGAGAGAGAGAGAGAGAGAGAGAGAGAGAGAGAGAGAGAGAGGGAGACAACAGTTAGTGTTACTAGTAGACAGCACTATCTCTAGATAACATGTATTTAAATGGAAGACGATGCGGTCTCCTTTACTAATGTGTTTTGTAAACACTTACCATCTCACGAATAGTACTAAAGCCGGGTCTACTTTGTCACGTTAATCACGCTCCTTGTCGTAGAAATAGAAATCAATGATCAATCTAATTGGAGATTAGGGTTTTGGACAAGCTTAACAGTGAAATTTGGTGCAATATTTAAAAAAGTGTCCAATTTTGCATGCATTTTGAATATGAAAGGGAACAACATTTTTTGCATGATGTATGTACTGAACATAAAAAATACATAATAATCACCCGCTTCAAATTGAGGCATTATGTTACTTTGTTTCATTTTAAAACAATAGTTATGTTTCATCAGTTTGTAATAATTTACGCGGATTGCATTGCATTTTATTTAGGGACACCAAGAACTAACTACCGCAAAGCCATAAAAATAATTTGTTCTAAAATTTGTCGAAATATCCACACCACTGTCAATCAAGCTTTAATCTTGTCACTACATATTTCTAGATGTGTAGAAATTTAAGAGAATAAATAAATCTATATTTAAAATCCCTTAGAAATGTAAGACAGTTTTATCTGGACTTAAGTGTCATTTTATTTAAAATGTTAACACAACAGGATAATTAATATTATGATTGGACATAATAAAATTCAACTTGATTTAATGTTACGTTATGTGCGTTGTTGTTTTTTTTTATCCTATCGTTCTAGTAATACCAAATGTCGTTAGATAATGTATTATATTTTGTTTGCTTCTATATGCTTTAGTAAATAGGTTTACAGATCCGACGTATATTAAAAAACGCTTTCTGTTTGAAAATAGCACCGCTGGAATCAATTTGAACAAACAAACAAAAGGGTGACAAATATATTCAATCATTAATTAAGTTGGTTTTCTTCTTGTTTTCATTGTTCTTATATCGCTTTTGTTCATATAATAATTGTTTTTGCACTTACTATTTTTGTGTAATTTATATTGTTGTTGCTGTTTTATTGTTGTTGTTGTCGTTATTGTTGCTGTTGTCGTTATTGTTGTTGTTGTTGTTGTTTTTGTTGTTGTTGTTGTTGTTGTTGTTGTTGTTGTTGTAGTTATTCTTGTTGTTGCTATTCTTTTTTGCGATTCGCCTTTCGGGATAGAGGATGGAGAGTAATAACTATGGGTTCAGTGATTATCACAGTAAAACTATATAGATTTAACTCCTTCAATATATGTGAACCAAAGAGAGCATGGATAATTATATACTAAAAATATTATCACGTTATCAAAACTGTCTGTTTCCCCTCTATCAGCTGGCGTTACCAGAGTTAGCGGCTGACTCACTCAGCAGTTCCTGTAATGGCCTGAACCGATGATAATGTGAAATCGTTTTTGTCCAAAATTAAATAATAAATTGCCAAAAAAACAACAACAATAAATACCGTCATTTTTAGGTATGAAGGGCATTGGGATTTCATAATTGTGTGAGAGAGATGGAGATAGTCAGAGAGAAACAGAGAGATAGAGAGAGAGAGAGATCTAGAGAGATAGAGAAATACATTTATTTTTAGGTTTGGTTTGAATGGCATTAGGATTTCATAATTTTGTGAGAGAGACAGAAAAAGGGGGTTATAAAGAGATGAAAAGAGAGAGAGAGAGAGAGAGAGAGAGAGAGAGTGAGGGATAAAGACCTAAAAATGTATCACGAATGATTATTATCACCATCTGAAATCTAGAAAATGTTCACATATTTCTATTGCGGAACAGGCTCTATAGATTTTGTTGTTCGTTTTTTTTTTGCGGGCAAATAGTTTCTCAGAAGAAATAGGCACATTTGTAATCAACCTCCGCTTGTTGTATGATGATGAGTGCAGGGTTTCCAATCGAGACAGTAAACATCAGAGCATTGTGTCCAGTCAGAGAGATGCGTGTGCGTCTGCACTAGAGCCGTCATGGACCTAACAGACAGGGGTAAATAATAATCACTGGATATTCAGATCGATCGATAGAACCGTTCCTCATGACCTTCCATAAACATAATATCAGAGAATACCTTCTATATATTCTGTCTTTCTGTCTTTCTCGGTATGTCTTACTTTCTGTCTCTGGCTTTGTCTCTCTCGGGTTCTCTCTGTATTTCTCTGTATTAGTCTGTCCGTGTATCGCTTTCCGTCTGCCTGTCTGTCTGTCTGTCTGTCTGTCTGTCTGTCTGTCTGCCTGTCTGTCTGTCTTATTATAAATACATGTACGTATAATATCTAAACATTTATTCCAGCATTCAAATCCGTAATCGGTAACGTATTCACGGGAGGTAATAAGAAAAAGAGTTTCTCAACAGTTGGACTTTTGCTTTATTTCTTAAACGTTTTTTGCTTTTTATTTCGTTGAGATAGTGAAACGAGAAACATTACGTTGGTTTACCCCTCCATTTAAACGCGATAGAACTAATTTTGAGGATTGTTTAAAAATAAAAATTTAAGAGATATTTAAACAAGTTTCTGGATTCAAATTTGAACTGAATTTAAAAAAAAACAACAACTAGAAAACCTTAAAAAAGAAAGAGAAAATTTAAAAATACCCACAAAAAAACAACAACAACTAGCCTTTATTCTCAGTAGGCTTTTAATAAAAACACACATTGTTTAGATAATAAAATTACTCAGAGATAAATAGTCCATATTATCAGAGATGTTCGTGTGTCTGCATATCACTTCAGAGCTTAGTGTAAACTTTTCAGGACCCTAAATGAGAAAACTATAGAAGCGTATGATACATTTTTTTAATTTGTATAAATGTTCTTTCATCTTGTAAGTTTCAAAACAGCTAAATTCTCTACTGCACAATATCATAGCGATCGACCTTCGTGAACAAACTGTACAGTTTCGAATACTTGGAGTTTACACGGGTTAAAAAATTCCAACAGACGTAATGCCGCGGTAATGGATCGCCACCGGAGTTCAGGGAAGATGGAACACCTTTGAGATGTATCAGTCAACTGCTGTCAGATCGGAGCAAGCTCTTGGTTCATGGCGTAAGGCTGGGACGTTTGGGGGATGATAATTCCTGAGTTCGATCTTCATCGAACATGAGTATGTGTATCATTCCAGCTCGCTAATGGATGGCCTTTCACATAGAGCAGGCTGGTTAAATATCGAGTGGAGGAAATGCATTATTTTTTGTACAAGGTGTTTATCCCTTATGATTAAAAAAGGGAATTGGCTTTTTTGTTTTTGTTTCGATTTTGAATGATGTACCGCTTTATTTCGTTTTCTTTTACTTTGTTTTATTTTTTTCATGTTTTACAATAAAATAGAGGAGTAGGTTTTATAAAATCCATTTTCGAATGAAATCAAAGGAGGTAGGCGTAGTAGAGGGCTCTGATCTAGGCTATCAGAAACACTCCAGAGTTGTTGTTGGCGTTGTTGTTGTTGTTGTTGTTGTTGTTGTTGTTGTTGTTGTTGTTGTTGTTGTTGTTGTTGCTGTTGTTTTGTTCTTTTTATTTTACCAAGGGAGGAAACACAAGACGATATTAATAAGAGAGGACCGGTGCATACACAGTGATAGATTTTCTGGTCTCAGGTGGAGCTAAAAGTAAGTATCTCGGACAAAATGTGAGACGAAACTTCAAATGTCTTTGAAAACTGGTTGTCGATTTTTAGTTGTAGTGATAGGGGAAAAAAGTGGATTATGGTGAATAGAAAACTGCTAGTAGCTATCACGCAAATCACCAACCAATCAGCGATGTACGTACATGACAAACCTATTATTATTGTCGATATCGATAGATGCGTAGGACCTTCACGATGAGTCGTACCCCACGTCAAAAGCTTTAGTTTAAGACCGTTGTGATTTTTGTTTCGAACTGGCACAAGTGATAGAGCGTTGGTCTCATTATAGGGAGGTTCTCTGCAGGTACAATGTGATCCGCTGGGGCAAGGGTCTTGGTATCCTCGCCACTGTCTCTCTATGTGTCAGCACATAAAATTGTCAGACTTTTGTCATGGGGCCCATCCGCGATATAACCTTGCTTCTGATGTAGGATTATAAGAAACCAACTTGATAAGTCTTTCATCACGTCTGAATCACATTAATCACAGTAATCTCCCATGGCAAGGCTCTTGGCCAATCGGAAGACCTCACCTAGCAGGGTATAAAATCCTCGCCGTATCGATGTGTCTCCGAGGGAACACTGTGACTGCCAGCAACTGCTTCCTGAGGAATAATCTGGCTTGATGGAGAGACTGGTATGTGCCTTCAGCCCTGGACTCGTGTGGCTGGCTTAGCAAACAGCTCCGAGACTGCATCGCCAGGCACGTATTTTTGTAATTACTACACTATGTACTACTCACTCTGTAAGTTATATCTGTATATCTGTCTATAAACGTCTCTGTCTCTTCTTTTATCATCAATAGGATTGGTTAAAGGTTGCTAACTAGAAATGTCTACAGTGATTTCAAGCTAACATTGGCGACACGTATTTGATTCACTGATCGCCTAACTGGTTGTGTCGGTGTCAGTATAGTTTGAGTGGCTAGATCCTACCTCTCTGTATCTGTGTGATAGCCCGTGAAAATATCAGACATTAGTATTGTAACCCGTCTGCTGTTTAACTTTTTTGCTGACGTTCGACCTACTCTCTAAAAGCAACAATTAAGGTTGTATTTTAATTGTTGACACTAGCTTAGCATTTCTAGCACACCTTAACACGCCAAACGCTAGTTTTGGTGATTTCCGGTTTTTTTTTTATAATGCGCAATGGTATCTTTTTATAATAACTATATTATGCTGTTTATAAAATAGCCCACAAAGATGTAAAATGTCTTAAAATTAGAAAGAACAAAGAAACATCTTCCTGCTATTTAATATATATTTGATATTTTTGAAGTATTGATTTCAGATGAGTTTGCGCAGGTAAAACGACATGGTGATTCTTTATCGTTTAACTCCAGGAGGTTGATATTGGCGTCCCTCTGTCTCGACAGACAATGTAATCATCTCTAGTAGATCAGTTCACTGTGGCGTGGCAGCACCTTCTGTGGCTTAAAGGACCAAATCTTGTATCCATTAAGACGATAATATTATAATTTTATTTCCTTTGTGTCTGGTAATTTTATTTAAAACTTTCAGAAAATCTCCAAAGGGAAGTAAGACTACAATTTTTTAGTCTGATGGCTTCACATATCAACTCTTCGTAATAGCCGGAAAGTTAATTTATTCCCAGAACCCACTGAGATTATTATTCCCGTTCAGCTTGAGTGACTTCAGACACGACCGAGTGATTGTTGTTAATGAAATCAGTGATTGAGACCGCACGCAATTTCTGACAAACCAACAATCTTTATCATTCTGATCTCCTCGTTTCTCTGATCCTCAAACAGTGAGTCAGGCAAGAGCTATATAAAACAGAGTTTTCAAATTACGCCGAAAACAGCAACAACAACTAGAACTACTACTACTACTACTACTACTACTACTACTACTACTACTACTACTACTACTACTACTACTACTACTACTACTACTACTACTACTACTACTACTACTACTACTACTACCACTACCACTACTACAACAACTACAACAACAACAACAACAACAGCAACAACAACAACAACAACAAAATCGCCGTAAACTATCTCCTAAGGGAACCTGAGAGACGTCAAACCCAAAAGTACGCCGAAAAAAAAAAAAAAAACAGGGCGCATAGCCCTTGGGTGAAGCATCGGCCTTCGAAGTAGGAGGCCCGTGGTTTGAGCCCCGCCCTGGCGGCTTTTTTATTATATACTTTTTGTTGGTGTCAGTATTGCGTGACTAAGTTCATGGTGGAGCGCGATACTGTGGGGTTCAGATCGACTAGGTCTGTGGTTCAAGCCCTGGCGATTTCGCCCCCTACAGGTTGGGTCGGTATCAGTTTAATGTGACCAGCTGAGACTGGAGTCATGGTATCCCTTCCCTGTCTCGTGTATGGTTGTTGTTGTTTCCTTTTTGATACCACAAATACAGAGCTACAACTATACATTTTACAACGCTTTATGTAATTTATGGTTTCTTTTAGAATATTAAAAAGCATTGGTTCGTTGATCTTTTTGATGAATTAAAAAAAACAGTTAATGTTTCATTGCGTGATCATTAGGGATCAGGAGGAATAAAACAGACAATCTTGGGAAAATGGGCTCTGGAAATTACAAACCCACTCAGGCGAAATATCTGCAGAAATTATGGCATTTGGGCATAATTATTGAACATGATTGCGAGAGAAGAAGACGACGCCAAAGAAGAAACAATATGCTACATTCTATTTTCAAGCTGGTTGTCAATCAACTTCTTAGCTTCCCCATTGTTTGTAGCGCTCGGGAGATCATTAAACAGCTGTGAGGAATGTCGGTATTTTTTTTTCATTTCTTTCTATTAGAAAAACTATCGGAAAAATATTAGTTTCATATTATGTGGACAACAAAGGAAAGTTAAATATAAACGTTTGAAGAGGTATAAAATGGGTTTGTGGCGCGATTTCCGTTAATTATTTGTAATTTTCTTTCTTATGGTTGATTTATTTTTAATTTTTGGTGTAAACTTAAGTCATAGACAACCAAAGAAGAAAAAAAAACATAAAATTAATATTTGAAATTAGGGATTGTTTTATTTTAGCTCACTCTAGATATATATTTAAGATATCTCATAACCATGACAGTATAATAATTATCGATGCATCTCTCAATTTATTTACTATTTATTACACTATTCCTGTTGCGCTTTTGGGCTTGCGAAAAAAAAGAAGAAATTAAAAAGTCTGTGAAAATATGTTTAAAACTCAATTGCTGAACAATTATAATAACTGGCGTTAATTTTTTTGTTTGGATGCTGTGGAAAAAAAACATGAAACATCTATATTTTGTTTTTCCCAGCTGGATTTTGTCTCAAATTTTGCAATTATTGTTAATAATAATACACATTTAGTATAGTTTATTCATCTGCTTTACATTTTAAAAATCTTTGATGTTTGCGTTGTGTCTTTCTTTTCTCGGCACGTTTATTGAGGAGAAGTTTAAGAAAATAGCAAGCCGGAAGCACCTCTAATAGATTGTAAGGGTTTTGCTTTATGCATGTCCCGAGTTGGTCGAACAGCTCTCTTCTAGTTTAACGCCTCGTGTGTCTTAAGAAAGGTCCTATACGGCAACGGGACCCAATATTGGGGAACCTGGGACTTAGTCGGTTTCGGTCACAATATACTGACACCAAGTTGGCTGGAAGGCGCCATAAAGGAAATTGCTCAATTGATTTAAGATCTAGATAATACAAATAATTGACCCTTACTTACACATTTAATATATGCCCAGTTATAATAGCACTGCATGTCAAAATGAATGCAAATAGTCCTGCAGCATTTGCAGAAATTAATGCGCTTTGTGTGACGCCTACGCTATCAAAATTAGGGCATGTGAAGGCATCTTTTTAGTGCTACATCTTCACGCTCTGATAAATATTATAAGATGACCAATTATGTCTAATTATCAGTAACTTTGATAGGAATGTGTATGGACATCAAATAAGAAAATTATCAAATGTAGTCATTGTTGTAATTTGTATTTATTACCTATAATCCACTCTTATGGCATTGGTAAGGGAAAATACGTTGATCCCAAGGGACATAAATCATCGACTCTAGAGCCTCTGCGTAGAAAGGGGAAACCCATGTTTTTTCCTTGCTTGCAGTTGTCTGATCCTAACGAACGATCCCCTTGAGACATCCGCCACTCACTCATCACACTCATATCTCGACATTAGGGTGTTTGTACGTGTAGTTCTTTTTTCTCTCCCTCCATACTCACTTAGATCTGGGCTGCTTCAGATCGCAATAATCATGATCAATTGACTTTTCTCGCCTGTCGCATTTTTTTCTTTCTACTTACACTAAAAGCTTTCTTGCGTCTTGTCTGGAGCAGCAACTAGTCTTTCGGAGATGGATACCTCTCCTGGTAATGGGATTTGCTATCGAGAGCCACAACGGTAAAGTTTTGGACTTGATTTACTTTTTACGCTTGTTTGGTCCGGGGCCTCAGAAAGCTCAGCCTCAAGTTCTCTTGACTCAAAAATTAAGGGTTCGAGATTCGAATCTCAACTCATGCTCCCTTATCGGTACATGTATATGCTTCTTCGTCAAAACTAGAAGGCGTATAACTTATCGAATGTTTTTATGTTGTTTTTGATCATTTATCAACATTTATTGCATTTTAGAAGTGGCATGCACGCGTTATTTCTGTTTTGTTTTGTGCTCCTTGTTTTTTTTCACTTCGAGGAGTTCTAACTCTATGGTAAATAGTTTCTAAAGAAATGAAGTCTTACTATTTAAGATAAATGTCCATATTTTTTTTTTTAGTTTAGGTGTTGATTGGGTTTTCTATGACAACTCTATGGTGTTGCTTTTCTAATTCTTGATCTTCCTGTGAACGAGTCCAGGTGGTGTTGCTTGGTGACGGCACGCTTTAAAAACTTATGACAGGGGACCAAGATATTGCATGTATGTTTAAACCGACACAGAGGAACTTTGACATATGTATCTTACTGTGCTTATTGAATGGTTGAAAGGACAGGCAAATTTCGTTTAAAAACAGTACAGAACAAAACAAAGAATAAAATGGTAAAGCGTTTTGAAGAAAAACCACTGTATAGATACGAATCTTGGTTCTTTTTTGTTTTTTTGTTGTTGCTATTTTTTAACACCCGTTAGGTATACTAGTTTAGGAATTAGATGTGTTGACCATTTCCCAGTATTAAGCTGATGGTATATTTTTGGCATATATAAAATAGCATCTGATCTCTGACTAGGTTTAGGTCCTCTAGATCCTATACGTTACCCAAAGAATCCTTAACAGAAACTGGATGAGAGTGGCAGCTGTGATCTAAAATTCGGACACCCAGATCTTTAATCAGGTCACTAGCAGCTGGGCCTTCTGGCGTCTCCATCAGAGTCTGTCAATCAACCTGATACTTCCAAAACAAAACAAAAACAAAAAAAAACAATCAGAAAGGAGTATGTTTGTACTTTTAGAAGAAAATCGCACATAAAGCACTCTAGCCAAGAGTTCTGTATGACAAAAAAAGGAAATTCCCTATGAACGATTTTATTTAAACGAAAAATCTCCAGCAGCGGCGTTTGTTTGTACTGAAGTATTTGATATTGTTTGTCGTCTGCCTTAGGAAGTGCCACAGACGACCAATCAGAAATCTGTCGGGTCAGTCTCAAAAGACAGAGGTGTAATCTGGAAGTACGTCACCAGCTGACAATCTTATAATTGGTAACAACAGGTTATAATCTAACTAGCAGCGGGAACTTTGATCCACTCCCTCTCTCTCTCTCTCTCTCTCTCTCTCTCTCTCTCTCTCTCTCTCTCTCTCTCTCTCTCTCTCTATCTCTCTCTCTCTCTCTCTCTCTCTCTCTCTCTCTCTCTCTCTCTCTCTCTCTCTCTCTCTCTCTCTCTCTCTCTCTCTCTCTCTCTCTGTCTCTTCCTTTTTCTCTCTTTCTCTGTCTTTCATTCTTCCTTGTTTTTCAGTCTGTTGTTTTCTTGTTTGTGGATGGTAGCAAAATTTGATACACTGCTGACCATTCAAGAATAGAAAATATTTTAATTAATGTTGAAAGATCTGAGTTTCCTTAAGCGTTCTTGGTTTTTCTTTATTAACATTTATATAATTTATGTATTGTATTTCCTAGGTAAATAACCGGTAGTTGTAAAAATGGTATTGCCCTACGCCCCACATATTGCCCTAACTTGAAAGGATGCCGAAAAATGAAACTAACGCCGATGCCACGGACTCCATGTTTATTATCTCCATGGTTTGGGAGAGCTGCCATATACGGCTATGCGTGATTTTTCTATAATTTACTCTCTATGATACGGTTCATATTACATATATAAAATTGTCTTCGTCTCAAACTTAGACATGCCATTAAATCCAAACCGCTCCACCCTAAAATCCCAAATTTTACAGTAAAATTACAAATGAGCCAGAGAAAATTTTAGAGTCATAAAACTAATAACATCAACGCCTTTGATTCGCGTTTGGGTTACGTTTCTTTGGTGATGTGTAGAAATCTAGATCTATAGGCAAGAATCTATCAGCGATAAATCTAGACCTAGATCTAATGATAATGGCCCAGCACATCGCCTCAACCGATACCAGATCAACAATTAGCCTTATTCTACAAGATTAATTGTTTCCAAAATGTAATAAACATAGGACCCCTTGACCAAAGATGTGTTCACTGTCAAGCATTAAAATTTAAAGGTGAAACAAAAGCGTTTTGTTGCTCCAATGGGGCCACAAAGTTGGATTTTTCCCTCAGCTCCCCATCGGCATAGCGGATTTATTTAATAACAAAAGTTCTGAAAGCAAACATTTTTTTAGAAAATGTAAGACAGTACAACTCCATCTTTCAAATGATGTCAACACAGCAAAGGCACAAAACGTCGTCTACTCAGAAGTGCTGAACTAATCAGTAAGTTTTTCTATTGTCTGTGTAAATGTAACTGCTAACAAAACTTACCTGTTCGAAGAACAGGGCATTGGCTAGTGTTTCTATAAAATGCATTAAAAACCCACTTTCAATGATCAAAAGGTTAGTACGTACTTGGTATGGGCTTTAATGGTTCCTTTGTTAACCCATCCCCCACCCTTACCCTTCCTTTCTAGGCCTTAACAAGTTGTCCATAGATGAATTCCCATTGTTTTATTTTCGAATAATGTAATTTTAATGTTATTTCTTTTTTTGATTTTCCAGTTTTCTTGCCCATAAGGCATAATTGAAAACAATATCCGCCGGGTTCTGATGTTTTTTTTTTTTACATTGTTGTCGTTGTCGTCGTTGTTGTTGTTGTTGTTGTTGCAGTTGCTGCTGCTGTTGTTGTTGTTGTTGTTGTTGTTGTTGTTGTTGTTGTTGTTGTTGTTGTTGTTGTTGTTGTTGTTTATCATGTTGTGGTTGTTGTTGCTGTTGATGTTGTTGTTGTTTTGTATTTGAAAATTGGTTAATTTTCCTTTCCATCAATTCAGTTCTTTTTTGTTTCGTTAAACACGAATAGAGAGTATTTCTTTTCATGGCTGCCGTTTTTAGAGGGGGGTGTTGTTATTTTTTTTGTAATATTTTTTATTGGTTAAAAAATATGCTGTGGGCATAGAAATGATCTTTGTATACCTATAAAAGTAGCCACGGTGTTTTAAGTCTAAGACTAAGCCAAATTTGAACTGAAGAGAAATTCTTTATATTTTTCGTTCAGCAGATTAATTTTCTTGCCAACTTCTCGCATGTTTTCCAAAAAAGCCAGTACGCGAAACAATGTCTATAGAAATCACTCGCACACTAGCAGTAATTGTCCGCGAAAGATCGCACCTGCAATTACAAAAAGGCAAACAACAATAATTATATTATTATTGTACACTGTAATTGTTGGAGCAATTAAAAAAATAAAGCACCCCTCTGTAATAATAGGCGTATAGTTATGGGGTGTGTTGTTGTTGTTGTTGTTGTTGTTGTTGTTGTTGTTGTTGTTGTTGTTGTTGTTGTTGTTTTGTACGTTTAAACTTAACTTCACTCAACGTCATATAATGACTTGATTGCCTCACTTGTTTCGTTATCATCATCATCGTCATCAACCATCATGTTTCTTCTGTTCGGAAGCACGTCTACCTGTCTAATAATAATAGTTAGTGTTCTTTCTATCCCCACAATAATATCTCTAATTAAAACAGATAGTATTAGACTGTATAATGATTCACAAGCAGGACTATCATTTACTGTCTCAAGCCAAGTAAGTATCACTTTTAACTATTACGTAATTGTCTAAACTCACAATTTGATTTATACGTCCATAACTTGGCGCGTGGAAAATATTTCGTCTGTCTGGACCCTACGGATTTTTACTTTGCTATAAATATATTTTTCTCTATTTAGCAATATCGTCTTATATTACGATAATAAGCATTGAAAAACAACAACCAACAAATGGGACCGCTTTTATTTCACACACGCACATAATTCGCACCTTCATATTTGCACTTTTTCAAAAACGTCACCACCTGCCAGTGTTATTACTTCACTACCATCACTATCATTATTATCGGCGCCGTCGCCATCTTTGTCGTCTTCTTCGTCGCCATAAACATTATCTTCATCGCGCCATCATCATTTTATCTTGTCATTGCCCTCACTATTATCGTCTTCATCGCCATTATCCTTATTGTCCTCCTTCTCCTCACCATTTTACCTTGGTCGCTGCCATCATTATTACCGTCCTCGTCGCCAAAACCATGATCATCGTCGTTGTCATCATTTTTATCGTCGCCATTGCCATCAGCATCTCCCTTATCAACATTTATAAAATAATCTCACAAGCTCAACCACCTGCACCAGTCTCTAGACACTAACGCATTAACTTCTTTTTTTTTCTTGAACGATTTTTTTAAACCTCGAAAATTGATGTCATACGTCCACAGCCCATCCATGTAGAAAATAGTTCGTCTGTGTGGGCATTATCGATTATTCCTTTCTAACTATTGTGAACGGGGATCCCCAGACTAATGAGACATTGCGAGAACGGAGCCCATGACGAAAACAAAGACGGTACGTACGAGAATCTGCACGGGCGTCCAATCACAGCTCTACCCTAGACCTACGGAGCCAATGAACGATCAGGAATTCCCATGCCTATAGGCGAGATTATGCAATACGGTATCGTCGAGTGATGGCAAAGTCTGCTAGGTTAGACTCGAGCCACCTGTCTGGTGTTGCCTTCAGGAGAGGCAGCCAGCCGGATGATCGTGAGGCCCCGGATGTACGAAACCTATGGCGTAATGACTACTAGCCGGGCTCGTTCAAGGAAAACGCTAAGTCTGGGCACACTGAACAGTAATTAACTCTGGCTTGTAACATATTTATCTTGGAGGCGTCGCGTTAATCGATATCTACTTTGTGTATATTACATGAAACAAAATATGGAAAAAATCTACAGATTGCGGTTCTAATAAATCACAATTCTTGTATATTTTGTAAGGGTTTACATGATGTATATTAATCTACGCACTTGTCGAGCTTGTGTATAAAACTTGCCGGGGTAGGGGAGAGAAGGGGTGTGACCAGCGTGTCGTCCAATGTATTAGACATGTAATTACATGGACTATAATTATTGCTTTATCGATAAATTTGGAGGAATTGGCTCACTTCATGTAATAATACAATATAAGTGTTTTACAAAGTGGATACACGGATTATCTTTAGTAAGAATAGCATTTCTTTTGTATGAACGCTACTGCCCCAATCCACCTGAAACTCTCTATGTACATTAGTTTTGCTCTCAAGGCGGTACAATGTATAATTTCCACCCAAAAAGGGGCATCTTGTTGTTCATCGGCTATTTGACCTTGCCGCATATTTTAGACTACCCTTGCTTTGATTCGTTGATTTTGTATCAAACCTTCTCAGCTTGGGACTGCTGTCTGAATCCATGCGTAGGTCGGGGTGTTTTTTTTTTTCTTTTGTGTTTTTGTTTGTGTGTTTTTGTTGGGTTCTTGGTGGACAAGCAAAATACACCATAAACACTTAATAGTATTGTACAGAAAAACTTCACATCTGAAAAATATCATATAAGATTAGAGACTAAACTCGTTAAAATAAATACGCATAGACTAATCAATTTTTTTTCTCTGGGAGAGTTCATGCACAAGCAAATTACATGACTGTCATAATACATGTATAGCCTTCGCATACTATTACTAATTACCATCCACACATGATCCACCCTGAAGAGAAAAGCAAAACTCGTTAAGAAAAGTGAAACACTGTGCTGTAACGATAGAACCGGCGGTTTCTAATCGATAGGTACCTGGTTCGAGCTCCGATTAGGTTTCCTTGTTCGCCTCTGGCTGATTCGGTGTCAGCACATACTATAAAGTGAAAGCTGAACCAGAAGTACATACAATAATACATGTATTGGCATCCTGCCTTTGTCTCTGTGTAGCAGCATGTGAAGAGGTCTTGGCCCTCACTGTCTAGCGAGATTCTCTCTTACCAAGGGGCGACAGCAGGGTCGGGCAGTTTCCACAGCGGGATATTTCCTTTGTTCCTCTAAGTTTTAATGCTCTGACTTCCACGATAACTGCTTTTTTTAAAGACTTTTCCCCATAAAACTAGAAGTCATGGTCTTAGCTGCGGCCTTAGGTAGAAAATAGAGCAATCAAACACGCGCCTGTTAAGACTTTCTTGTTTTTATGTTTTTGTTAGACACGTAATCGTATATCTTTGGCTTATTCTATGTTTTTATCTCCCTATCTTTTTCTTTGGATTTAACGGCTCCTAGTTTCTCCTATAAAGCGCCCCCCCCCCAACTCAAATACCCCCCCTCTCTCTATAATATATATATATATATATATATATATATATATATATCCTTCCCTCTCTGCTATTTCTGTTAAACATACATACTCATTAATAAGCATGTCTTCCCCATACATATTGATTTCGCTCTCTTCTGTTTTCTCAATATTGAGGATTTATTTGCTGTGGTTACTATAAAGGTTACTGGACTGTTTCTTTTACACGTATAAAGTGCATTTTAAGTTGTTACACCTGGACATAGATGGTAGAGAAGACGTGTACAATCGTGTGATGTTAAGTTTATGATTATTGTTAAACTGTGGTGGGGCGTATAACGTACTGTGTTGGTACATGATTATGGTATTCAAAATGTGCATGATGGGACGTGAAGGAAGGAAGATGATAAACAGCGGAGGGGGGAAACGACGTAGTTATCCAGGTGCAAAAAGTTAACCATAAAACACTTTCCATTTTGTTTTGTAAGCTTTGCAAAAATAATAGATTCAATATACAAAAACTATTCTGGTTTTACTCGTATTCAAACGTTTCTACAATAAAATTCCAAGAATGTTTAGTTGAATGCACTGTCTCTTTATTCTCAAGTTTTTGTTTTATGTAAAGCGTTCTGAGCCTCAATCTGTTGGGGGTAGAGGGTTATAGAGAAGATTATTATTATTATTATTATTAATGTATTTTCAAACTGACAAAGAAAATAAATGCATGTCACGAAATGATCAAGTTCAAAGCATACTTTTTTCTGTACACATATTTTGGCGTCTAAACTAATTCCATGTATCATTCTTCATTTCTTGACAGGCCTTTTACCCTGACTTGACAAACAATTGAAACAAAAAAACACATACACACCTGGACTCAAACATGCCATTGATAACAAGCTTAATTTAAATGCAACAGACGAGGCCATGTAGGTAAAAAATGATTTTATCATGAAAGATTTACTTAAAATCCTAACAAATTATTTTTGCCAGAGTATGTGCTGGTAATTAGAAAAAGTAAAAGATTGGAGACTTCTACAATTTCCATGGGTAAAACAAACAAAGGGCACCAGCTCTGTAATGCAGCAGATGGCTGAGTCGGCAGTACCCTTGCTTTACATGCAAGAGATATCGATATGTAGTTCGGATCTCAGCAAATGGAAACCTAAGGGGATTAAAATATTCAAAAATTACTCGGTGGGTTTTTTTATGTGAGATAGTGATTGCACTTGTCCATTCATGAGTTTGCCATAAGTTCTCACATAAGAAAGAAATACAGCCAGACTGAGACGCCATAATAACAGTGTATTGACTTATTGTCATGGTATTTAGCTCACTTACGTTGTTTCACAACACTAGATCTAAGCCCTGGCATCCTCTCTCCGTCTCTATACGGCAACAAGAAAATAATACTGAGCTTAGTGCCTGCAGATCTGGCGGCGTATATAATCTCCCCACAGAAACTTAAGACACGTTCAAAAAAACTTTGCACTCTCTAAAATATGTTTTCTACACACGGCTAGTGATACTGATAGTATTGAGAAAAGGGAAATAATTGTTTAAAATGTTGTGTTTTTTTTATTGGGATTGCTTTCTCTTTTACACTCAAAAGAAGATAAGAGCAGCTCCAATACCCACGAGTTTTATGTATTGACAGTTGAGCAAGGCATCGAGGTTGAGATTGGTTTATCTGGGCATTGGAAAACCAAAGGCTTAGGCATGTTTCTTTAGTTGAGAGTAGGCATTTGTGTGCCATTGGCCAGCTTTGGGAGAGTGCTGGGTTCCATCCGGCACAATGGTTAGGGCCTTGGCACAGCTTTGGGAAAGTGCTGAGTTCGATCCCTAGCTTACACAATTTTTTCTTCTGGGCCCCCCTGTATAAATCCAGCTTAAAATGGGGAATTGAAGCTTTTAGTCCTGACAAAAGTAAAGTGCGTAGAGGAAAATATTGGCAACCTCTATTACAAATCTACCTGGTACAATCAGGAATCAAGTCTTGCTTTTCCAATGCTCTGTCATAAAACATGAGCCAACTTTACCTTTTTTTAGGTAGTTGCATTGGTTTTATTATTGAATGAGTTAATGTTAAATAAGGAAGTCTATCACCATATTCTTTCTAGCTGTATATTCTTTCTAGCTGTTACAATTAATTATTCATTATAATATTAACATGATAATCAACATTACTTTCATTAGTTTCACTGTCTATGTATTTTCTATTTAGCTACTGCTTAAAAAGAACAATTTGAAGAAAAAATACAAACTAAGTACAGTTCAAACTACAGATATGATAATACATGTATTTAAAATGTGTAAATTCACTTGTGTAATGTCAATCAAGATTCTTGCAATCATCATCTTACAGTTCCTTGTAATAAAACCTAATTATACTAAAAATATTAGTAAGGATTTAAAAAGTTATCGCAGTACATATTTCTTTGTATCTACATTTTAAAACATTCAAAATTCAGTTGACATTTCAGTAAATATGTCTATTTAAACTCTTGCAACTGAATTCTTTGCAATAAATTTAAGCAATTTATTTTCTTATCTAAGAAGAAAATATCTGTGGCAATGCTAAAATGATCACATGAGACTGTGGGTAATGCTGCACTTGCGGTCTGGAAAAAAAAAAAAACTTTGCAGAGGCAGAAACTTGAAATATGGCCATGCAACTTTGATCTTGACCGAGGTTATCAGAGTGTCAACTGGAGGGCATTTTATCATAACTCACAGAAACAGAAAAGAATCAATAACACTCCTCTCTCATACAAATTTACAAGCTGCAGTCTCGCACAAACACATATACACACTCTGTCTCTCCACCCCTTTCTCTCTCTCCCTCCCTCCCTCTTCCTTCTCTCCGTCTTTCTCTCTCTCTCTTTCTCTCTCTCTCACACAAACACACAGAGGACAAGTTGCATGCAAGCACAACAATGATATCGTACAAACTCTGTCACAGATAATGATGATGATGATCTTGGTGTAACTTGGGCGAAACTCAGTACAAAAATAATAAAACGTTTGGTTGACCTAGCATCCAGGAATGGACCTGAAATAACAGAAGGAAATCGAACATTTTACCATGGGTATTCTTTGTCTAGAGCTTTAGTATGCCGATAAAAATAACGTGCAGATAATCTAGGCCATATCGCCTTTTGGTCATTAACTCAACAGATTCGCAATTATTTTGCCGGCAATGCCCAGAAAATCGCACTATCTTGAGGGGTTTTCCAAAGTTTATATATCTCAAACCAAAATATAGAGTAAAAATTTGAGCATATTTGAAAACTTTAGGCTTTTAAAACTTTTGAATTAAATGTCTATTTTGCCGCTTACATGTAAGCAATGTTACTCTGTTGAGTTAAAAGATTTTTTTTTTTAAAGGCAAGGTAGAAAACAGAAAAGGTGAAGTAAAAATAATAATGTCAATGGTCTTAGACACTTGTAGTTGATGTTTGTGGTGATTCAAGTTTGAGAGATGGTGAGGTTTTAGTTGCACTTTATGCTGTTGCTTGGTTTCAGATGGTGATTGTAATGATGATGATGATTATACAGAGGAGGAGGAGGATATGAATGAAAATTTTATTTTAATACCGGCCATGCATTGTCTTTTGTTTAATTTAACTACCTGTCTTCAAACTTATCTCTTGCTTAAAACCAGTTTTCCCTTACTTGTCATTTGGTTGCGTCAATGTAATAGTCGCTGCATCAATGTGAAAATAGAGACAAATTTCTCTCACTTTGGATTGATCATTCAGTCTAAATAAGGTTACACTACTGACTTTACAGCTCTATTTCTCATAATGACTTAAGACGTATGTAGACAGACATCTTTGTACGTTTTTATGGCTGCTTCTTTAAATAAATTTGACGAGAACTTAAGCACTGCCTATGCAAGATAAATGCCACCATCAAATCTTTAACGCCTAAAGTCACCAAAACTAGTCCCATCCATCATGCTATTTCCGCTACGATGCTAAATCTTACATATCTTACGCCAGTTTGCAACACTTTAAACCAGAACATTTTCGGCCTTGCGAAACGGTCGGAACATTATCTGGACGGTGTGGTTTTACCACCGGGCTCCTTCTCGCTTGACCATCGTTATCTTCCAATCTGACGCTTTCGGACCAGAAGGCCGAGAGAGAAAAGGGAGCCGGGGATGAAAGTTATAGCAGACGGTAATGACGATTTACTCCCACACTCCCTCCACACTCATTTATATAACTGAGGTGAAAATTTGGTCTCAAAAGAATATTCCAGTTAGCACTAGAGCCATAACGCTTTTAAACGTAACGAGGTATAAAAAAAAAAAAAGGTGAAAAAGGCTTTACTGGTTTAAACTAAAAGTCTTGCATTTCAAAATCTTTCCTAGTGACTTTGACTATCATGTAGCGACTTGGGTTGAGTTGGTTTAATGTCCAACATCAGCACTATATAGGCTATGTTGTGGACAGGCCCCAAGATTGACTAGTGACAATTTTTATTTTCTGCCACACACCAGACAGGGCGGGGATCCCAAACTCAAACTGTCTCAAACGGTCACATTATACTGACACCGACCCAACCAGTTACGGAGGACGTAAATCGAACAAATAAATCTGCCGGTCATGGGATTAGATCCATGGACCTGATCTGGAGACCAGCGCCCTACCACTTGAGCCAGTTCGCCCCTGACAATCGTGGAGCACCACCGATGTTTCGGTCATGAAAGTACATGAAAAGAACTTGCAGAATATAAGAGTTAGAGAAATGACGTTGCAAATTGCTTAGATAGAGATAGACAGGACATGGGTCTCAGTGGCTATATTTCTTTATGGTAGGATCAGAAAGACGAGTTTTGAGTAGAAATATGAGTACACAGATCAGTAGGCATTAGCCGTGATTTCTAATGTTGTTTTTATTTAAATTCCTGAGAAAATTTTATGCAGGTGCTACTTAACTGTTCCATTTGTATCATACACTTAAAACCTTTTTTAAAAATGTTTTTCCTACTCTAGAAAAGTCTAATTTTCTTGTTGTTTTTTTTAAAATAAAATGTAACCGGTTTTTTTTCTTTTTACAAATGATAAACGTTCAATGTGCACATAGTATTCCTTTTACGTTAATTCATATGATTAATTTAAGCACTTTAGTGTGTGTATGTGTGAGAGAGAGCAATACCAATGTTTCAATTACCTTTCAAAAATTCCCAAAGGCTCTGTCACTCTGTGTCGCAACATGAAATTAGCCAAAATGTCGGCAACCTGGAAAAAAGAAAAAATTCATAGGGGCATTTTCCACACACCATAAATATAGGTACAAAAAAAAAATATCTTCAAGATTTGATACATTCTCGGATTTTTTTCCCCACCAGTTTTTAAAAAAGATTGCAACAATCCTAAATCAGCAACATTCTTCAACGCTTGAATGAGCCACCAAAATTATTTCGTCCTTCTCCATTAAGTTCAAAATTGCTGTTTCAATTTTGACATCTTTGATTGGTTATTTGATTTCTTGATGTTCAACATCAGTAGCTAGGCTTTATCACGGACAGATCCAAGACTGATGACTGACAATTCAACAAGTTGTCACATAGAGACAGCAAAGAAATACCAGAACTTCTGTACCATCCTGTCACATTATATTGACACTGACCCAACCAGTAGGAGACGAAATACAGCAAATTAATTTTGGTATTTCCCGATTGGGAGCCCAATACTTTACCATTTCTTATCTGAGACAATTTGAGGAGAGAGAGAGACAGAGTCAAAGAGAGAGAAAGAGAGAGAGAAAGAGATAGAGAGAGAGTGAGAGAGAGAGAGAGAGAGAGAGAGAGACAGAGAGAGAGAGAGAGAGAGAGAGAGAGAG
>RQTK01000461.1:279848-306290 GCA_003991915.1 Elysia chlorotica
GAGAGAGAGAGAGAGAGAGAGTGAGAGAGAGAGAGAGACACAGAGAGAGAGAGAGAGAGCTGTCACCTTGCCAGGTAAGTCTTCATGCACGGCGTGGCCACACTGAGGCAGCAGATTCAGCTGGAACTTGCCTGGGGAGGACAACAAAGAGGAGCTTGGTGAATATAATTATTGTATAGGGACTAATAAATAAGCAATATTGTGAAGGTTGCTTTAGCCATCTTCTTCATCAACGTTACATTGTTGCATGTTTGATTGTTTTCTTTGAATCATGGTTTACAGCAATGAAAGTTATTTTTTCAATGTACTTTTTCCTCTTTTTTTTTTTGATGATCAAAAATTATGAGCTGTATCTAAAATAAAATAAGTAGTTTTTCAGCCAATTTTAGGGTTTTCAACATAAATGAATGTTGTAGGATGTTTTCTGAAGCTTATTAGAAACAGCTGAAATTGAAAAAATAACTCCCTAAGAAAACTTAAGAGCTTAAGAAATTTTTCTGCATCTAGATCAACAATACAATGGTTTATCAATCTAGTTTCAATTTCCTTTCAAACATCGTTGCTTTTTTTTTACCCCTTTGAGTCCTGGCACCCTGGCAGTATTTTGACTCTATACTAAGCCTCCTGCGCTGAAAATGGTTTCCAGGCCCACAATGTCTATCATCAAAATATGTGTTCACTGGTGTTGTTACCTGTGTTGTAACATCTTCATCATCATCATCATCATTTTTTTTATGTTTATTTTTTTTTTTTTAGATAAGATAAGATAAGATAAGATAATCTTTATTTGTCCCTTTGTGGTAAATTTTATTTGGACATGTTACATGTATTTTACTCATAATAATTATAATAAAAATTAACATGGTTACATTTTTTAAAAATGAAAACGCTACTATTTTTAGGAAAACTAAAATCGATACACATTTTTGTAGAAGCATTTTACATTACATTAATATGAGTGATGGCTATATCACTTAAGCGGTGCCCCAGGCTCAAAAGACTAAAGAATTGAATTTTTGTCTCTGGTAATTAAAGTGTATCTTGCTTCATTATATTATGTTAACATGCAAGTTGGGGGGCGCGGTGGCCCTGGGGTAAAACATCGCCTTCCAACACAAAAGGTCCCGGTTCGAGTCCTGGCGATTGCGCTCCCTACTGGTTGGGTCGGTGTCAGTTTAATGTGACAGGCTGAGGCAAGAGTCATGGTATCCCCGCCCTGTCTCGAATGTGGCAGCATGTATATAGCCTATATAGTGCTGATGTTGGACGCTAAACCAACTCAACTCAACAGCAAGTTCAACAACAGACTGCCAGCATTAAAATCGATTAAAAACCTTAGGTTCACTTTATGTTTAGGTAACTAATGAATAAGTTAAAAAAAAAAAAGGTTTAGATATTTACCTTGCATTTGACCGATCATGAGGTCCTTGTCCAGTCTATCAGGTCCTGAGAAACACAAGAGGGCATGAAGACATACATGAAATGCGTAATTGAAAGCGTGTGAACCGTGATGCTAAATTTTTGTTCTCTATAGAGGGAGGGAGAGAATTCTCTCCCTCTCTCCGGGTTTAACGTCTCCTAGGTTCCCCTGGGGGATCCTATACGGCGACAGATGCTCATTTTTTTTTCATTCACTTTATTTTCCAAGTAAACACAAAATTTGTATGCAGAGTAAAGAGAGTTGATACAAGCTTCATTGCTTTCTTACAAGCCCCTTGAATGTCACAGCCTGTCCAAAGTAACATGTCTAACACTAAGAGGGGTGCGGTTTGCACGATCCTGCTTCAGACTTTCCTATGCAGAAGGTTTTATCTCAATTGTCTCAGGGATTCAAGATTGTCCCCCAAGACGTTTATCATAATCCTCAAAGAATTGTAAGCCAATCAAATTTGCCTTAAATCCAATTTCGTGGCATAACGATCAATTAGATTTTTGTAAAGTTGGCTTTATGTGAAAACAAGTAAGTAATTATGAATTCATATAGATTTGATATTATATTGTCATAAGTCTCATAAACTGGTCATGGAAAAATACTCATAGTGTGTATACGAAGTATTCAAAAGGCATTCGTGTTGGGTTTTTTTTTACACTTGGAGGGATGAGGGGCTTCCACAGTACTAGAAATGAATAGAACTAGCATCTCACCTGCCAGGATGAGCATCTTTGGCACGGGGCACGAGAGGAACTTCTGCGAGAGACCTTCAAACCACCCTGGACAGACAATCCAGACATTAGGCAATATCGCTTGTGTATAATATTGTCACTGGTCAGGATAAGTCTCTCTCTCTTTTTTTTTTAGTTTGGTAAATTTTGTTTTTGTTGAAAAGATGGATTCCTGTCTCACTATTCAAAACTATATGAAATTAAAATTAATGTGTAATTTTACTTTTTTTTTTCCTTCAGTCAATTGAAAAGAAATTAAAGCATATGGAGTTTGACATGAGCATGAGGTAGATACCTGTTGACATACTCATGTCAAAATGGTATATCTCGGAGATGTGCTATCCTCTTTGCATTGGAGGAAAGTCTGGCCTCTAGCTCACATAATTATTCTCACCGCCTGTCTGCATCGCAGCATAAACAGTGTCACAATTACAATGCTCCATTTCTCTCCCTATATACATATATACATATGTATATATATCTGTCTACCTCTTCTTTTCTTTCTCTCTTTCTCTCACTCCATCTCTCTCATCATATTATGCTCTATCTAAGTAAGAAAAAATCTTAATTTAATCTTTATAGTATCAAAATATTTGCAGAGGATTTTTCCTAAGGCAAAAAAAAGTATGTTTTTCGTTGTTGTCACTTTTATATATTAATGATGTGACAAAAGCTATGCTAAATCTTTTACCGTTTCAAATTTTCTAGCTTAACATGTTTTGAAGCAAGTGTATTATGCACTATGGACAAGCCCAAAGCATTTTTATACAACAATTTTTACCCTAATCTTTTAATGCTTTGGGAGCACATCAGACACTCATAAGTCGAATAAAACTCACAACCCCCTCCCCTCTCTCTCCTTTACCTTTCTTTTTTTCCCTCTCTCCTCATCTCTACCTTGGCATTTTTGCCGAGCTCTACATACTGATTATGACAGACAATCTCAATGAAATTTAAAAATTCACGAAATAGATCTAGCAAGACAGTCATTGTACATGATTTTTTTTAAAAAAGGTTGAATTTTAATTCTAGTGATTCCTAAGTTGGTTCCTCACTGCAAAAAAAAATAGAAAACCAAAATGTAACTTAAAAATAAAATTAAAGATACAAGCATTATTAGTCATTGTTTTTTATCGTTGCGAATTCTCTTTCTAAATCTATGTAGAAAATAAAGAAGATGTATACATTCATTAACACACATTAACACTTACAACCTGTCAAAGATCACATTGCTTCCTAGAAATCAATTCATTTCTGACTAAAGAAGTAAATTTACCTTTCCAAAACTTTTCTGTTTTAGACAAGTCTATTCTCCAAGTGTACTGATGTTTCTGTAATGTCTGAAAATTACATGTAAATCATTATCCCAGTGAAAAAATTAGGTTATGAATAAAGTTACAACTGATGAACCAATACACAACTTTAAGAATTCTTCAAGTTTCCAAAATTCGTAATAAATTATGCAAACTTGTGTCCACCAACTAGATCTACACTGAACGGGATAGAGAATTGTATCATCGTATCTTTAAAAGCTCAGAGTCCCATGTATGTAACTGGGGTCTATGAATTGCCTCCACTTTTTAAGTAGCCCAAATAGATATTTGAGGAATACATACAATATCAACGGAAAAAATATATACAATTTCAAAGAAAGATTCCTATTTGAACTATTTTAATTAAAATTCTTCAAAAGCTTGGGATTTTTTTTTTACCCCCCTCCCCAACCCCAAATACAATTAGGGCCAAATACAATTAGAAAAAATATTTGAAACATTGATGATAAAGCTTTGCAAAAACTTGTGTTACTGTTATCCTAAAAAATATTAACGGATCGATAGAGTTTCTACGAGTACTTACCAATCCACTGTGCGCTGTGAATTCTAGGATAAAAGATTTGCAATATCTCGTACATCAAGAAAAAAAAATTAATTTGAAAAATTGTTTTTATCAATCTTTACATATGTGACAGGTGAGAGAAAAAATATTTGAAACATTGATAATAAAGCTTTGCAAAAATTCCTGTTACTATTTTCCTAAAAAATATGTTACATTAGAAAAAGAACAAATCAAAAATTCAAGAATTGGCTTTCTCATTGTTTACATATGCGACAGGTGATGAAAAAAATATTTGAAACTTTGATTTAAAAGCTTGGAAATATACATGTTATTAAATTTCTCAAAAAGATGTTACTTCTAGACAGAAAATGTAAAAAAAAAATGTGTCATTGCATGGAAGAGTATTGGACAAAAACTATAGAATATTAATGAGACAATCAGCCTAAAATTGGTTTTCAATATTTTTTAAAAACCATGACAAGTAATTGATTTGATTTCATTTCTTGGGTTGGTTAGGGTCACTTAATGCCTAACCTCCAACATCAGCAACTAGGCTATATTGTGGACGGATCTCAAGACTAGCATCTGGCATTTAAAAAAGTGTCAATGCATGAAAAAAAATTTGAGCCTGGAACTATGATTGGAAGTATACCATGCTAGAAGATGAAATGGAAAGAAATGAAGATAACATTTGATTAAGTAATAACTCTTATACCAACCATTAAAATGTCTTCATATTCTTTTGAATAGTAACAAACAAAATAAAACATTTCATAGAGGAGAAATCAAAAGAATGAAAGTATAAAAATTGGTTTAATGGCAACAAACACATACGGGCCAGAGAAAAATGCAGAATTGAAGGAATTTCTAATTTACTTGTTTCAATATAACTAAGAAGCAAAGGATGCTGTTTTGTTCAACTCTGTATTTGTATGCCAGGATAGAGTTATAAAAAATTTCAAATCAAAAATACATAACAGAAGGTTTCTTTAAAAATTCAAAAAAAGTCCATGATACAACGTAAGCTTAAGTTTCAGAACCGATCAGCCTACAGGAAAGTAAAATGTCCTTCTTTTCCACTCTTTATCTAGACCTTTACACATTTTAGTAACAAGGGTGTACCTCTTAATCTGCCCCACCATGGAGACTCGCGCGGACTCCAAGTTCTGTATCTGTCCACTCCTCACTCTGTGGATGCAGGCAATTACAACAATGCTAACAGTACCTACGTTTATCTTTGCACGGTGACAAAAAAAATCACAGATCTTTTAATGCTTTGGCAACACACCAGTCTCTCATAAGTCTAATAAACCTCACCCCCTTCCCTCTCTCTCCTTTATCTTTCTTTTTTTCCCTCTCTCCTCAACACTACCCTGGCATTTTTGCCGAGCTCTACATACTGATTATGACAGACAATCTCAATGAAATTTAAAAATTCACAAAATAGATCTAGCAAGACATGAATCGTACACGATTTAAAAAAAAAAGGTTGAATTTAAATTCTAGTGATTCCTAAGTTGGTTCCTCACGGCAAAAAAACAAACAAATAGAAAACGAAAAAGTAACTTAAAAATAAAATTAAAGATACAAGCATTATTAGCCACTGCTTTTTATCATTGCGAATTCTCATTCTAAATATACGTACAAAATAAAGAAGATGTATAAATTCATTTACACACATTAACACTTACACCCTGTCAAAGATCACATTGCTTCCTATAAATCAATTCATTACTGATTAAAGAAGTAAATTTACCTTTCCAAAACTTTTCTGTTTTAGACAAGTCTATTCTCCAAGTGTACTGGTGTTTCTGTAATGTCTGAAAATTATATGTAAATCATTATCCCAGGAAAAAAATTAAGTTATGAATAAAGTTACAACTGATGAACCAATACACACTTTTAAGAATTCTTTAAATTTCCAAAATTCATAATATGCAAACTTGTGTCCACCAACTAGATCTATACTGAACAGAATAGAGAATTGTATCATCTGATCTTTAAAAACTCAGAGTCCAATGTATGTCACGAGGGGGTCTATGAATTGCCTCCATTTTTTAAGTAGCCCAAATAGATAGTTGAGGAATACATACAATATCAAAGGAAAAAAATATATACAATTTCAAAGAAAGATTCCTATTTGAACTATTTTAATTAAAATTCTTAAAAAGCTTGGGATTTTTTTTTACCCCTCTCCCCTCACCAAATACAATTAGGGCCGAATACAATTAGAAAAAATATTTGAAACATTGATGATAAAGCTTTGCAAAAACTCGTGTTACTGTTATCCTAAAAAATATTAACGGATCGATAGAGTTTCTACGAGTACTTACCAATCCACTGTGCGCTGTGATTGATGGGGCGAGGGATAAACCAGGAGGGGCGGGGGCGTTTAACTGCTGGCTCCCATCACAAGGAGAAGGGAGGGGGACGTTCATCGACTGGCTGGGAGAATCGGTCGAGGGGGGTTCTATTTGAATGCAAGGGGTGATGCTATGTCTACGCTGTTCATCCTCCCCATTCTCCTCCTCTTCCTCTTCGATCTTGTCTTGAGAATGTGATGAGGGTTGGGTGCCGTCCAGCTCGTCACACCCTGTCCTGTTTGACTCTATACTGATCAGACAAGCAGACAACGAGAGAAAATAGTAGTTTTTCAATCATTCTTATATAATAATAAGTACATGTTTATAGCACTTTATGCCGAGGCCTCAAAGCGCTTTACAAGATTCTTTCATTCGTCCACACTAATTGTACATCAGACACACCTACACCCATACAAACACACTGCACACACAGACACTCAATATCCAAAAGCAAAATTTGACATGATATTACTTATCAAGATTATCCGTGAGGGAAATGTTTAAAACATTGATGATAAAGCTTAATCCTCAAAAAGATAAAGTAAAGGTAAAGGTAAAGGTAAAGGTAAAGGTAAACTTTATTCATCCAGTTGGGAAATTTTTTCTGGGCATAGCCAACACAGATGGACTAATTTTTCATAACAATCACCTTAAGACAAAAGTATGTAGACGTTTATCTTTAACAAATACATACATGTAGGCCTACACAGATTAGATTGGCACACATACCAAAAATTCTTAGTTTCATATCATCAAAAAGGTAAAGTATAATTAGAGTCAAATAACTATTTATCTTATGAACTATAGATTACACAGTGCATTCCAACTGCGATAGTTTACGTGAAGTTTCGAGGATAAAAGATTTGAAATATCTCTCTCTTCTTGTCTTAATAAATATTTTCCCTGTCCTCCCCATCTACAGTTACAACAATGCTAACAGTACCTGCGTTTCAGTGAATCTACAGTTACAACAATGCTAACAGTACCTGCGTTTCAGTGGAATCTACAGTTACAACAATGCTAACAGTACCTGCGTTTCAGTGGAATCTACAGTTACAACAATGCTAACAGTACCTGCGTTTCAGTGGAATCTACAGTTACAACAATGCTAACAGTACCTGCGTTTCAGTGGAATCTACAGTTACAACAATGCTAACAGTACCTGCGTTTCAGTGGAATCTACAGTTACAACAATGCTAACAGTACCTGCGTTTCAGTGGAATCTACAGTTACAACAATGCTAACAGTACCTGCGTTTCAGTGGAATCTACAGTTACAACAATGCTAACAGTACCTGCGTTTCAGTGGAATCTACAGTTACAACAATGCTAACAGTACCTGCGTTTCAGTGAAATCTATTTGAAGCCAAAGTGAATACCTGGGTACCCTAACTAAAGTCAAATCATCATCACACAGCAGCTAAGTTTAGATTTTGTTCGTCTTTTTTAAAGTAACTTTGAACTTCATAAACCCAACTATTGTATAATGTCAACAGTTTCTTTCTGTCTCAAGAGTTTTACTTCATAAGGATTACATGTATTTGTTGGAAAACATTCCCCCACCAACTCAAATAATAAAAAAAGTTATCATTTTGAATGATGCAAAGTTTGCTTGTTAAAAGTTCTAAATTATATTTCTTCCTGAGTCATAAAACAGACATTATTCAAGGATGAATACTTTTTTTTTACCAATATTATTTGATCAAAGTAAGACTTTTACAATGACAGTAATATTCAACCTCATAGCATACGACACTTATTTTTACTGGATGTATGTTAAATAACGTAGAATTGGCAGCACTGATTATCATCTCATGAAAGAATCGGACTCTCAAAATGAGCAGGAGACAGTTCTATGCATTATTCACTGTACAATATCTGAGCTGTATTGACCAAATGTGAGACAAGTCAGTTGTTAGATGACTTGGCTACAATTCAGTATACTTGACATATTGAAATTTCAAGTCATTTTTCCATTATGTAAGATCTGCTAGTCTCTTTTACTTAAACAGCTACGCTTTCCTGTATATATTCACTAAAACAGCCATAACTCAAGACAGATAACTCTAAAAGGCTCCATCTACTCACGCCCACTCTATAGCCTTCTCCATGGAGTCGAATTTTTTTGGTCGGCTGCGCAGAAACGACTGCATACTGGACAAAGCGTCCATTGCCGTGCCTGGCGGTCAGAGGGGGGAAGAACGAAGGAGGAAAAGTTAGTTCAATATGGCACAGACAGGCTCTATTTTGTTGTCATTGTTGTTGTTGCATGGCTGATGGAGATGCACTTGTTTGTAAGGACTTTCAATTCTCTGGAAACTTAGTTACCGGTGCTATTCTTGGTGATGCAGCCCTAATTCCACAGGAAATCTAGAGGTTTAAAGTTAAACTGAACTAAAGTCTTGATGGCATTTTAGTGCTATTTCTTCCATCACTTGAGATTGAAATTATGAAGAATTTGAGTCAGTGACGTTGTTTGAGTTAGTTCTTTTGATGGAGATATTTATCCCCCAAGGTTCCTCCTTCCGACTGATAATCAATGCTTCTCATCATTTAATTTCAGTCTTTTCTTCCTTTACAGGAATATAGAGGAACAAAATATATAGATATTTACTAATAAAATTTGTTTGATAACATATAAGAATTATAAAAAGAAAAAGTGCCAAACACACACTTAAAATCAATAGTTTTGCAAGCACAGTTTACCTTCTACGACGTCTATGACTGTGAGGCCTATCAACGTCGGAATGAGACCTAGGACTGCAGTTTGCACAGCAATCGCTCCACCCATACTGTGGAATGTGTAGTCAAGAAAGAATATTCATCACTTTATGCCTGAAAATATGATCAGTTACAGAACATGTATACGAGATCAAACATCATGCTGAAGACAACCAGGGAGAGGCACTAATGACTAAGTAAAAATGCAGAGGTAACCAGCTTCATGTTCACTCATTCACACATCACTCGAGGCTTATTACTTGTGTGCACACTATTTTGGGGGATTTTTAAACCTTTGTAAAAGATTGAAGCTTTGGTATTTTAATACATGTATTTTGAAATGGAAGGTGTGAAGATCAATGCAATTGCAACGATGTGCTGGCACAAGGGCATATCAATGCGCACAACATATGTGTGGTGTGATGGTAAAGGGCTAAGGGTAGTGCTCTGTTTGGAGGTAAAGGGCTAAGTTTAGTACTCAGTGTGAATGTAAAGGGCTAAGTGTAGTGCTCTGTGTGAAGGTAAAGGGCTAAGTGTAGTGCTCTGTGTGAAGATAAAGGGCTAAGTGTAGTGCTCTGTGTGAAGATAAAGGGCTAAGTGTACTGCTCTGTGTAATGGTAAAGGGCTAAGTGTAGTGTTTTGTGTGAAGGTAAAGGGCCAAGTGTAGTGCTTTGTGTGATGGTAAAGCGTAGTGCTCTGTGTGAAGGTAAAATGTAGTGCTCTGTGAGATGGTAAAGGGCTAAGTGAAGTGCTCTGTGTGAAGGTAAAGGGATAAGTGTCGTGCTCTGTGTGAAGGTAAAGGGCTAAGTGTAGTGCTCTGTGAGATGGTAAAGGGCTAAGTGAAGTGCTCTGTGTGAAGGTAAAGGGCTAAGTGTAGTGCTCTGTGTGAAGGTAAAGGGCTAAGTGTAGTGCTCTGTGTGAAGGTAAAGGGCTAAGTGTAGTGCTCTGTGTGATGGTAAAGGGCTAAGTGTAGTGCTCTGTGTGAAGGTAAAGGGCTAAGTGTAGTGCTCTGTGTGAAGGTAAAGGGCTAAGTGTAGTGCTCTGTGTGAAGGTAAAGGGCTAAGTGTACTGCTCTGTGTGATGGTAAAGGGCTAAGTGTAGTGCTCTGTGTGAAGGTAAAGGGCTAAGTGTAGTGCTCTGTGTGAAGGTAAAGGGCTAAGCGTAGTGCTCTGTGTGATAGTTAAGTGTAGTGCTCTGTGTGAAGGTAAAGGGCTAAGTGTAATTTTCTGTGTAAACCTAATCACAAAAACCTTTTTAGTCTAGTTAGTTTGTTATTTATAAGCATACAACCAGTACACCTGTGAACTAAACAGGTGGTCTCAGAGGAGGAAGGGTTTTAAGTGAATGAAGTACATCCACAAAGAGAAGGTAAACCTGCATAAAACGCTGCAAATGTGTGTAAAGATTCAAGATTGAGACCAGTGATCTGTAAAGAGGCATCGTCTGCCATTTCATTGAAGACACACACACACGACATTAAATGATCTACCTTTTTCTTCTAGCAAAGTCGAATTTCCATTTCAATGTGTCAATTAAAGGTGACATTCAAGATTATATGACAGGAAAACTTCTATTTTCCATTTTATATATTAATAGCTCAGTTGGTATGAAAAGGATTTGTTTATATTTACTGGCAATGGCAAACAATAACTTTATTGGTATTATCAACTCATCAATTGGCATGAAATAATTTTTTTTTATTTTCTCACACCTCAATCAGAAAATCTGCAGCCTGTTGGCGTATCATGTACGACGACATTTGAAGTGCATGTCTCCCTAAACGCGAGGCTCGACAGACGTAAGGGTAAATGTTGATTTTTGTAAGATCCCACGTCATGAACAAGGCTATTTCAGAGACTGATCCCAAGATCCCAAGATAATTAGTTTTACATGCTGCCACATAGACGCAGACCTGGTCACATTGTACTGACAACAGCCAACCAGTAAGGACCAAAATCAATATTATGGACGGGCCCCAAGACGGACATCTGACAATTGTATGTGCTGCCACACACCAGACAGGGCGGGGATGCCATGATCCCTGTCTCAGCCGGTCACAGTATACTGACACCGACCCAACCAGTAGGGAACGCAACCGCCAGGATTCGAACTCGGGACCTTTTGCGTCGGAAGCCGATGTTCTACCCCTGGGCCATCGCGCCCCCCAGATTAAGCCCAAACCTCCCCCAAAAATGCCAAGCTCTCTACTAGTAAAGCCAGCCCGCCCTCTGCCTGAACAAACCTGTGTCCAACGAGGATGATGGGGGGAGGGTCCTTTTTGAACAGACAAGACACAACCTCTCCGACATCACTGGCGGAGGAAATTTAAAAAAAAGAAAAAAGAGAAGAAATCGCATATGAATAATTCAGATTCAAGAAAGAGTAAAAATTATACATAGTGGAATTTTTTTAAAAATTCAAACATTTTGGGTAATAAAAATTATTAAAAAAAAAAAAATAGAGAAAAAGAAGGAAACTGCATTGTTCAATTGATTTAAATGTCAACTTAATCAGAATATGGCTTGCAGTAAATACCCCACAAAAGTAATCAAAATATATTTTACAATTGGGTCATCTAATTTTCAAACATCATTTTCCTACTATTTTTTATGTGTGTGCTGCTTACATGCAAAATTTGTTTCCAATTGAATCAAGATAACCATGAATAATTATTCTTTTATAAAAACTACATATTTTTTTCACTTTGAGTTGAGAGATCAATTGGAGTTTGAGACATATCAAAATATAAAAAAAAATCTTAAATGCACAAAAAATATTCTATTTCAAAACAGACAATTGCTGTATTTAGCACAAGTTGCAACACACACTGATGATCTCTACCTCGCCATTCGCTCCCCACTCAAGTCTACGTCATCCGCCGTTACTGTGTCACCTGAGAATTAGAAAAATAAAACTGCCAATATTCAACCAATTTTAGCATTTTGGTGGATACAGCCAATGTCTTCTAGAGCCAACCGACTAGAGTGATTCATGTATCAGAGTATTGTAAAAGAACAACTAAGACCCAGTAAAAGAGGGCTGGGTTCCAAATGAAAATTGCAACAAACTTGCTGTGTTCTTCATACCGTTAAGATAAAATCAATGACAGGATTTTGGTGGATATAGCCTATTTACTACTAGTGCTTGAGCTAACCAACTATCACAATATCAGGTTGTTGCAACAGAACTACAAAAACCTGGTCAAACAAGACAGAGCTTTGAAAAATCTGAGGCCCTGTTAGACATTTCCCACTAATACCCGCAGAAGGAAAGAAAAGCGTCTAAAGCTGAAAACATTAACTTAGCAGCCACAAAGATACTTGGGTGAAAGTTGATAAGAATTTCTTGCTCCTTTTTTTTTTTTTTTTTTACCCTTAACATTATTGAGTAAAGCACAAGTGGGAATGAGCTAGATGTAACATTTAAAAGAAAACAGAAAAACCATGATGAATAAACCAAAATTCATATGCTTCTCATTTAAAACAAAAAGTGTGAACAATTTGTTTTTATCTTTGAAGAGACGACATTTAAAAAGATTTCAGCCAGCGCAGTTGTCTGTGCTTATACCCTTTCATGTGACAACTCATAAAATCGCGCATCATGAATCAGGCATCGTTGAAGCTTCACGCTCAGTGGGGCGGAATGATTTGTTATGGGATGGTGGAGTCACAGAGAGGGGCCAAGGCTGACGCAGGCCTGGTGCCAGGCCAAACCAGTGGGAGATTTCCTGTTATCTACGCATAGCAAAGTCCTTTCATTAATGTGTTAAGTCATGCAAGCGTGACACAGAAATCTAAGTTATAAAAGATAAAAGATAGCAATCTTCATCATCATAATTTGTTGTTTACCTTCATGGGTTAAAAGATGTTGAAATAGATCCCCAGGTTAAAGTACATGAATTTAAATGTCTTTGACGAAAAAACAAAAGTTCTATTTTTGTGGTGTTGAAGCATCAAAGAAATTCAAACAACAATTATTACTTCACACTCAGTGTCTTTTTAAAGCTTTTTCCAAAGACTTAAAAAGTATTAAAATTCACAAGATTTGTCACGAATTTTGAAATAGCATAATAAGTTACTTTCATTTTAGATCTGAACAAAAAAGAAAAAAAAAATTGTTTTTCCTCGCAAAGTATTGTTAAATAACAGTGTTTGATATTCTTGTTACATGTATTACATGCAATATTAAAAACAAAAATAGGAACCTGCATTGGTTTTTACTGCTTTATTGTCATCATCATTTCATTAACCCCGCAAACAAGCCAATACCACTAGTACCATCATAACTACATGACTTACTGTAAGGCACAATGGAAATAAGTTATTTAGTTCTAAAAAGACGTATAGCACAAATAAAAATTATAAAGGTAATAATAAAAAATTCAAAACAAAATGTCACTTGTATGGTACCAATAGATCTTGATTATCAATTACATCTATTGACATTTATTACATGTATTTTTCTCTTTGCAAATATACATTGAGCCGAGAAACAGTTCTAATATGATGTTCGATTATTACTATATTTTGTATATTCATAGTTTTACAAAAAAAATGAAATGTGACTTCTATTGATGCTATTTTCTTTCAAGTTTTGTTGTAACTTAAACTTAACAGTGCCTTAGTCCGATTTATGTATGTGTCTGTCTGTCTATCTGTCTGTCTCTCTCTCTCTCTCTCTCTGATTGTCGTCTGTCTGTCTGTCTGTCTCTCTCTCTCTGTCTGTCTGTCTATCTCTCTCTCTCTGTATCCCACCCCTCCCCCACTCTAGAGTCACAACCATGAAATCCTTTGTAACATTCATTGATCTTCACTAACACTCCTCCTGGGTACTCGAGTTTAGCCTTGTTCAAATCTGATAGTGATGCATTACGTACTTTAGCACAACAAAGACTGGCAAAAAAACTCTGGGTCTACCTGACACAAAGCTAGAACAAACGGGGGTTTTCTATTTTTTTAATTTTTAAATATTCATATCAAAGCATTGATCAAACCCTCGCAAGCGTGAAATTGTTCTGATTTTATAAAAGCACAAAGACCAAACAATTTTCTCCTCATAAAGATGCTATCTCATCTCTAAACAGCAGCTGCTATTTTAGAGTCAGACAGTGTAAAGAAGATTTTCTGCGTAACATTATTCATTTAAGGATGTCACCCCCCCCCCCTCACCTCTCTCTCTCTCTCGCTCTCTCTCTCTCCAGACACACACTCCTTTCATTTCATTGTTTAAATTGAACAGAAAATTCAAGGCCTCAGTAAGAAAGAGTGTTCAGCAACAAATGGTCCAGAGAACACATCTGTCACAGGTTCTTTCACCACTCAAAAACCAGCCATGCGAGAGAGAAAAAAAAGTCACTAAAGTGATCATTAGGCCCATTATCTCATTTTTGAAAGGTTTATATGGCAAGCTATTTTGAGGTTGTATTATAAGTATTGCTTTAAGCCTGACCAAATTTCTTTTTTAAATAAAAAGTGAAGTTATAACTATAAAGTTTATAAAATTTACATAAAATATTACATGTTTCCCTACCATACAGTAACAGTTTGTCAGACTTCTGTTTTGTGATGAGGATTATTAAGGTTTCCTATACAAGAGGACAAGATGAGTTTCAAACCAGTTCTCTAACAGGTTCCAGTCTTAGTTTGTCGTTTAACGCCCTAGATCAGCGCCACACATGCTAAACTGTGAACGGGTCTAAGACGAACGTATTGCAACTTTATGTGCTGCCGCACAGAGACAGTGCAGGAATACCATGCATGACTTCTGTTTCAGCGGTTCACATTATACTGACACAGATTGAACCAGTAAACGATCTGAGAGTGGGCCATGTTAAATATACATGTAATGGTTTAGGTTAACCATCTGCTGTGATAATAACCTCAATGAAACAACTGCACAAATTTCCTGATGCATGTATATCACTTAGAAAAAAAACTGTTTTAGAACATTTTCATTTGAAGAAACTAATCATATCTCTGAATCTCTGGCCTGTCTCATCATCATCATCATCATCAAGTACCATGCCTCATAGCGTTGGTGATCATGTCCCTCCATATCTCTCTTTCTCTGGTTAGTTTCATCATCTCTGTAACCTTTGATATTTGTAGCCACTCCTTCATCCCGTCTGCCATTTTTTCTCTTTGCCTTCCTTGACTGCGTTTCCCATCAATCATTCCTGTTGTCACTAGATGTTCTAGTCCCTCTCTTCTCATCATGTGGCCAAAGAATGTTGTTTGCCTTTTCCTCACCTTGTTAATTATTGATGGTTTTGCCTGAGCTTCTTCTAAAACTTCTTTGTTTGATTTCTTTTCTGTCCAAGAGATGCGGAGCATTCGTCTTAAAAACCACATTTCTATTGCTTTCAGTTTCTTTTCTATCTGCTTTGACACCGTCCACGCCTCGCAACCATACATTAGAATAGGTTCTATGTAGCACTAAAGGACCCTTTTTCTTGTTTGGATGGAGATGCGCTTATTTGTTAAGATGGTTTTCATGCGCTGGAAACTTGCCTTTGACTGCGCTATGCGAGACGATATTTCGATGTTGTTTCTGCCATCGCCTGATATTATTGCCCCTAGATATTTAAAGCGGTCACTTTGTTTGAGTTTGGTTCCTTTGATATAGATGTCACTCGTCGGCGATATCTGTTCCTTGCTGATAACCATTACCTCTGTCTTTTTACTGTTCAGTTCTAATCCTTTTTTCCTGCTCTCCTCTTCTACAATGTTTACTAAATTTTGTAGATCATTGTTGTTTTCTGCTAACAATACTGTATCGTCGGCATATCTAAGGTTGTTGATATTGTGACCTCCCACTTTTATTCCAGGATGTCCTTCTAAGTTTCGCATGATTATTTCACTGTAAAGAGAGAAAAGGTCTGGAGAGAGCACACATCCTTGTCTTACACCACGCTTTATTTGTTGGAAAGTACTGATTTCCCCATCAACTCGCATTGCTGCTGTTTGTTCCCAATATATGTTTTTGATCACCCTTAGATCCTTTCCATCCACCTTTAACTTTGTCAGTTGCGTGATTATCTCATCGTGGCGTACTCTGTCAAATGCCAATTTTAGCATTTTGGTGGATATAGACAATATTCAATCAATGATTGTATTTTAGTAGATACAGCCAATATTCAACCAATGTTAGCACTTGGTGGATACAGCCAATATTCAATCAATGATTGTATTTTGGTGGATACAGCCAATACTCAACCAATAATAGCATTTTGGTGGATACAGCCAATACTCAACCAATGATAGTATTTTGGTGGATACAGCCAATACTCAACCAATGATAGCATTTTGGTAGATATAGCCAATATTCAACCAATGATAGCATTTTGGTGGATAAAGCCAATATTCAACCAATAAAATTGGTGGATACAGGCAATATTCAACCAATGTTAGTATTTTGGTGGATAAACCCAATATTCAACCAATAACAGAATTTTGGTGGATACAGCCAATATTCAACCAATTATAGTATTTTGATAGATACAGCCAATATTCAACCAATTATAGTATTTTGGTAGATAAAAGCAGTGTCTTCTAGAATCAACCGACTAGAGTGATTCATATATCAGAGTATTGTAAAAGAACAACTAAGACCCAGTGAAACAGGGCAGGGTTGCAAATGAAAACTGCAATTATAAACTTGCTGTGTTCTTCATACCAATAAAATAAAATCAATGATAGGATTTTGGTGGATATAGCCTATCTACTACTAGTACTTGAGGCAACCAACTACCACAAAATCAGATTGTTGCAACAGAACTACATGTACAAAGACCTGGTCAAACAAGACAAAGATTTGAAAAATCTGAGGCCCTGTTAGTCATTCCGGACCAATACCCGCAGAAGGAAAGAAAAGCTTCTAAACCTGAAAACATTAACTTAGCAGCCACAAAGATACTTTGGTGGAGATTAACAAGAATTTCTTGCTCCTTTTCTTTCTTCTTTTTTGCCCTAACATTATTGAGTGCTACACAAGTAGGAATGAGCTAGATGTAACATTTAAAAGAAAACATAAAAACTATGATGAATATAACAACATTCATAATTATGCTTCTCATTTAAAACAAAAAGTGAGAACAATTTGTTTTTAATCTTTGAAGAGAGGACATTTAAAAAGATTTCAGCCAGCATGCTGCGTAGTTGTCCATGTTTCTTCCCCTTGCTTGTGACAACTCATAAAATCACGCATCATGAATCGCCATGGCTGAAGCTTCACACTCAGTGGGGCGGAATGATTCGTTATGGGATGGTGGAGTCACACAGAGAGGGGCCAAGGCTGACACAGGCCTGTTGCCAGGCCAAACCAGTGGGAGATTCCCTGTTATCTATGCATAGCAAAGCCCTTTCATTAATGTGTTAAGTCATGCAAGCGTGACACAGAAATCTATGTTATAAAAGATAAAAGATAGCAATCTTCATCATCATCATTTGTTGTTTACCTTCATGGGTTAAAAGATGTTGAAATAGACCCCCAGGCTAAAGTACAAGAATGTCTTTGACGATTTAAAAAACAAAAGTTCTATTTTTGTGGTGTTGAAGCATCAAAGAAATTCAAAGCTTTTTTCAAAGACTTAAAAAGTATTAAAATTCAAAAGAATTGTCACGAATTTTGAAATAGCATAATAAGTTACTTTCATTTTAGATCTGACCAAAAAAGAAGAAAAAAAATGTTTCTTTATTATTTGTTTTTCCTCTCAAAGTATTGTTAAATAACAGTGTTTGATATTCTTGTTACATGTATTACATGCCATATTAATGCAACATTAGTAATAAAAATAGGAACCTGCATTGGTTTTTAACTGCTTTATTGTCATCATCATTTCATTATCCCCCTCAAATATACAATGAGCCGAGAATCAGTTTTAATATGAAGTTCCATTATTATTACTATATATATATCTTTAAAAAAAATGTGACTTCTATTGATGCTATTTTCTTTCAAGTTTTGTTGTAACTTAAACTTAACACTGTCTTAGTCCGATTGATGTATGTGTCTGTCTGTCTGTCTGTCTGCCTGTCTGTCTCTCTCTCTCTGTCTCTCACCCCTCCACCACTCTAGAGTCACAACAATGAAATCCTTTGTAACATTCATTGATCTTCACTAACACTCCTCATGGGTACTCAAGTTTAGCCTTGTTCAAATCTGATAGTGATGCATTACGTACTTTAGCACAACAAAGACTGGCAAAAAAAACTCTGGGTCTACCTGACACGAAGCTAGCGGGGTTTTTTATTATTTTTTTTTTAATATTCATATCAAAGCATTGATCAAACCCTCGCAAGCGTGAAATTGCTCTGGTTTTATAAAAGCACAAAGACCAAACAATTTTCTCCTCATAAAGATGCTATCTCATCTCTAAACAGCAGCTGCTATTTTAGAGTCAGACAGTATAAAGAAGATTTCCTGCGTAACATTATTCATTTAAGGATGCACACACACACATCTCTTTCTTTCCAGACGCACACTCCTTTCATTTCACTTCTAAAATTGAACAGAAAATTCAAGGCCTCAGTAAAAAAGAGTATTCAGCAACAAATGGTCCAGAGAACACATCTGTCACAGGTTCTTTCACCACTCAAAAACCAGCCATGCGAGAGAAAAAAAAAGTCACTAAAGTGATCATTAGGCCTATTATCTCATTAATTTTTGAAAAGTTCATATGGCAAGCTATTTTGAGGTTGTATTATAAGTATTGCTTTAAGCCTGACCAAACTTCTTTTTTTTAAATAAAAAGTGAAGTTATAACTATAAAATTTATAAAATTTACATAAAGTATTACATGTTTCCCTACCATACAGTAACAGTTTGTCAGACTTCTGTTTTGTGGTGAGGATTATTAAGGTTTCCTATACAAAAGACAAGATGAATTTAAAACCAGTTCTCTAACAGGTTCCAGTTTTAGTTTGTCGTTTAACGCCCTAGGTCAGCACCGCACAGGCTAAACTGTGGACGGGTCTAAGACTAACGTAGAGCAATTTTATGTGCAGCCGCACGGAGACAGTGCGGGAATACCATGCATGACTCCTGTTTCAGCGGTTCACATTACACTGACACAGATTGAACCAGTAAAGGATCTGAGGGTGGGCCATGTTAAATATAGTGGTTTAGGTTGACTATCTGCTGTGATAATAACCTCAATGAAACAACTGTTTGCAGAAATTTTTTGATGCATGTATATCACTTAGAAAAAAACAACAGCAAATGAATAAATAGTCCTCTGAATAAAATTTGGAATTTAAATTGACTTTCTTATGGGTCCATGAAAAACTAGAGCCTCTTAAAGGAAGACTTATAAGTTATCCGGCATTAAATCGACTGAAAAGCATGAATATCTCTAAAATCCATCCTGTCTCTAAGAAGTAGAATGGTATTGTCTGCATATTGTTTAATTTTTACCTGTAGTTTTGTCAGTGGAAGCTCAATGACTTTAACGTTTCTACTTTGACTTATGTTTAAAGCAAGAACTTTAATTGCAAATACCAAGAGGGAATATGGGACACCCTTGTCTAACACCTCTTTCCAAAGCAAACTCGTGTGAAACATAACCCGCGTTTTTTTACCATCGCAGTACGTTTTGTTATAAGAATTTCAATCCATTTTACGAAGTTAGGCCCAAACGCAAAATATTGAAAATTTTTTAGTACATATTGTATAGAAATAGAATCGAAAGCTTTTAGGTAATCTAGAGCCAGAACAATGGAGTTCTATTTGTAATTACATTCATACTCGTTAATATCAGCCAGTCTCTCATTACTTGACAGATGTTTCTTCCTTTAATGAAACCGGACTGGTCTTTGTTTATCTGATATCTGGCAGATTCGCCGAGTAGTAGAGCTAATGTTTAAGCTAGTAACTTGTAATTAACATAATAATACTAGTATGTAAACAATGGAATGGTAGATGGCAAATTATTGCAAACATCCACACCTGACCACATATCTGAGCCAAACAAAAACAAAAAGAAAAGAAAAGAACAACAACAACAACAAATAGAGAAAGACCAAAAAAAACAAAACAAACAAAAAAAAAACAATTAAAAAACATGTAATCAAATAAATTATGTCTTGCTTAAACCAGCCTTTGGTTTAAAAGTACTTGACAGCGAAATTTGCAGAGTAGGTTTTTGTCATTGTTAGGAAAACTGACTCACAGCTCACACCAGCTGTAAATGAAATGTAATAAGTTGTCCTTTGTTTGTTGCATACATGGCTTCCTGCCTGATGGAAATTTATTTCCAAAGTCAAGGTGTGTCATTTCAAGTCTTTAACTCTCATTTCCCCCATGTCTAATTGTTGCTTGATGACGCTTGACACACACAAACCAAACAAAACCATCATTTTTGTAAATGCTTATTACTACTACACATGTACTATTATTTTGGTTTCGTTGGGCTTTTTGGCAACTCATTCAAATTATTGCAATTACCAATAAAATAAAACTGGAATGAGAGTAAAGTAAACCTTGGTTAAAGTAAACTATGTCTCTTGATAAATTTTTTCTGAAGCACCAACTTCCTTTTTTGTACTTAATAGGAATAGTCACTGTTTTATATACTGGTAACATGATAATAAATTGAACTTTTAGATTGGTCCCGGAAGGTTTATTTTAAGCCCATTATACTGTGTTTCAAAACACTCCATCTATAAAAACACATCGCATGATTCTAACCTTTTTCTTAAGTGCAAACTACCTAAGCAAATTTTCAAAAGGTTAAAGCTTTTTATACTTATTGTTTTGGAATATGAAGATCAATACGAAAAGGTGCAAGCACAAGCACAATTCAATGATAGGGGTGGTAGTGGGGGTGGTAGCATTAATGACATGGGTGTTAATAAATAGGGTAAAGATAATCATAATGGAAAAATTAGCAGCAGGGGTAATTAATAATAACAAAAAAAACAAAAAAAAACAAAAAAAACAAAAAAATGTAACTACTGCTGAGGTAGATCTAGTAGGAATGGCTCTGGTGGGTAGGTGTTATCATGTCACCACGAAATGAACATAAACATGATAACCATATTGTAATTACCATGTCCGCGGAGATCGACTGCGACACACCTGCACTTGACAAGGGCAGTAACCTCAGTCTGGCCCAGTCACACACATCACAGAATAGTCGTGAAAATACAATAATATTCCTCAGGAGTGAGATAGTTCAAAGTTTGGCAACAAAAAATGTATCTGTTTTTATTAGTTGATAAACAAAGTTATAATTTGCAACCACATCATCCAATAGTAAATGCTAATCATGGAGACTAACTCTAGGATTGTTACGTCTTTAACATTAAAAAAAGATTAGAATAAGATTATAACCATAAAATGGGATATGAAAAACCATGATTGTAACAATGTTAGTCCTCAAATTGACAAAACAATCAGAAGTAAAAAATTTTGAAAAAACAATTTTAAACCTCAAGAAGCCACAAACATAGCCCTAAAGAATATGGATTTTACATTCCCTTGAAAAATACTCTTTGTCTTGATGTTTATAGAGGAGAAAGAGAGAACAAAACAAAAAAAAGATAAGAAATAGAAGGTGCATAAAAACTAAAACTGTACAAAAACGTTCATGATAGATCTAATGAAGCTGGCTCACCGATAGCAACGCCCAGGAAAGGGCAGAGAAGCCTCCACCATGGAGGAACAATAGGACCGGTCCTACCGATCCACGCTCATAAACTCGAAACGACTTTGTTCGCAGTGAAGGAAAATTGATGCATAATATCAACCAAGACAACAGATGAATGGTGAAGTTACCAAAACCTTCGGTTCACACATGAATGGTAAGAAGACTAGAAATTTAGGTAAAACAGATGAATGGCAAAGTGACTATTTTGCATTAAGAGATGAGTGGTAAGGCGAATAGAACTTTAAGTTAACTGATAAATGGTAAGGTAGTTGTAGTTGAGATGGTTTAACGTCCAATGTCAGCACTATATTGTGGACCGGCCCCAAGACCGGTGTCTGACACTTTTGTGTGCTGCTACATACAAGACAGGGCAGGAAAACCATAACTCATGTCTCAGACGAAATCGCCAGGACTCAAATCATGGACCCCCTGCTATGGAAGCCGATGTTCTACCACAAATGAATGGTGAGCTGACTATAAAACTTCAATTAACAGATGAATGGGAAGGTGTCAACTTTATGTTAACAGATGAATGGGAAGTTGGTTACAGCTTTAGGTTTCTCCGCATTTCAGTTAAATTTACTAGACTGTTGGGGCTTGCAAAGAATTTCCCATTGGAAGCCGATGTTCTACCACAGATGAGTGGTAAGCTGACTATAAAACTTCAATTAACAGATGAATGGGAAGGTGTCAACTTTATGTTAACAGATGAATGGGAAGTTGGTTACAGCTTTAGGTTTCTCCGCATTTCAGTTAAATTTACTAGACTGTTGGGGCTTGCAAAGAATTTTACATTGATACTACATGATACTCCTATCAATATTTGCATCAGAACATTTGTGCCTCCGATTTTTACCTTTTATTCAAAATAAAATGTTATCTAATCAGAATATATTTATAACTATACATTATGAACACAACTCTATAAATTTTAAAGTTATCAAGGTAACCCATCACAGCTTCTTGGGAGGGCATTATTCTTTTTTAAGTTCCAATGTATGATTTACTAGAGCTTTCTGAGATTACTTTGACCTCATTTCCTATGCTAATCAAAAAAAAAAAAAAAGCATTCATTTAAATTTCATTTTAAAGTGTTTTTCGATTTATAAAAATTTCCTTCAAGAGGGGGAAGAGGAGGGTATGGGAGGGTGGAGTCAATTAAAAAAAAAAAGTATAGAAATAATGTATGATCATTAGTACTGTGTGAGGTCTCGTGCAAACATATTTTTATGTAGATATTAAATTAACTTTAGAGGGGAGATCTTCAATACGAAGCCAAAGGATACATCTCCAGACGCTGTGATCACATCATGCTTTTTCTCAAAATACTTGTCCCACTTTAAAGGGCTGTAGTCTTTCTTGCGCTGCAAGGCAGTCCGTCTTCCACTTGAACTGCACAGAAAATGGAGGCAAAAAGAAAATTATCAGGGTTGAAAATAGCTTCTAAAGAAACAGTTGCAGATATTAAAAATATAAATATATTTCCATTATTGAAACCATTATTTTTTCATCATAACAAAACAAACTAAGGCAAAATAGCAGTTCTGAGAACATTTTTAAAAATTGCAAAACAACTAGATTTCAAAAAAATTATTTTTACTTTTTATGCTTTGTTTTAGTAGTTTATCAATAATGATTGTCTACATAAACCATTATCACAGCATTAAAGCACAATACTAACTTCTAAATTCTCTGGAAAAAATGTCAATTAATACAAAATATAAAGTGATTTTTTCAGGGTTAGTTCCAACAAATGTCATTCAGAAAAGCATATCAAAGATTTGTGTTTCATATGTGCCTGCATTTAAGTTGCTGTACCTTCTTGATAGTTGAAAGATACTGCAACATTGTACATATTAATGTGTGTGGCCTATTAATTATCAAAAGATAAACACCACAATTGCCCAAGGTGGGGAAAAAAGTAACATTAGAGAGTGGAAGCTATACTTGCATCAAAAAGAGAGTTGCATGAAAAATAGAGCTATGAGGTGTCTACCTAATTTGTGGATGAAATGAAGTTGTACTTTACCCGGTTGCAATGGGAGGCATTGGGGGAAGGCCATATCTCTCTTTCATCATTTGTTTCTCCATCACTGCTGGTCAGACTCAGACTCTCTTAAACCTAAGAACAATCACATATAAAATACCATTCAAATGCCTAAACATCACATGTATATGGGGTCAAGTCAAAAGGTGCCATTTCTGCACAGGTCATTTTTGGAAGCCCATAACTAATCAAATATTCACGCTTTTTCAATAGGAATTGAGTTTATCAATAGCTTATATCCTGAAGAGACAACTATAGATAGCATTTGGTCATGAAATTAACATTTTTTTTCTCAAAACAAAATTGCTCCATGGCTACATTAGATGTTGGTGAATGTTTTAGAACCAAAAAAAACTAAAAAAAACTACAAGTTTTCATATTACTTTTGTGAAACAAAAATAGTCCGTCTGATGTGACTGCAGTGCAGGTGTCACGCGTATAAAGTATGCTTTGCCATATTGAAATGTAGGTTGTCTCGTGGGCTAGGTCTTAGAGAAGGCTAAAACTAGTTTATTGGAGAGCCTTATCTTTTACTGTCAGCTTAGAAAGAATGTTTTATAACCCCAAATTCTTTCCAGAACGAAAAAAGTAAATAGGTGTCACTGTCACAAAAACATGTCAGACAAACAACTCCGGTGCTCTTGTAGTTAGTTTGTAAGATTCACTTTTCACTTCTTAAACAACCAGAAGAACAGTCCTGCACATGTGACTCTTTACTTTCACTTTCCATTTGACTTTGAGCAAGAAAAAGTAGGTTTCATGGGGGTGTCACGCTAATTTCTCATGTCACGTCAGACTATATCGAGGTCACATCAGACACAGGAATGGGGATTTAAATATAATTTCATCTGTATATGATTACTAATCTAGCTTGAGTTAACAGATTTAGATGTTTGATATAGGTCTTAATTAATCCTTTGTAGTTTCCTGGACTCTGGCTTCCTAAAATAAGCAAACAGTTGGTTTTAGACAAAGATATCTACATCTTCACAGGTCACATCAGACATTAGACCTAATAAAAAATCTGATAACATGCAATGCATGCAAATCATTAGCTCATAAATAAATAATAAGTTTGTTATAATTATTATAAAGAAGTGTCTTTGTTTAATTTTTTTCTTACAATATTCCTAAAATTTGTTTCATGGATATATAATTATATATATATATAAATATCTGAATATATGTGTGTCTTAAGCTATTTACATCAAACACTAAATCTCTGGGGGCGGATTGTCCATTATGCCTCCAAATTAAGTCTTTAGATTCAGCTTTCATATCATAAGGGAGCGTTGGGGTTTTATTCCGTCAATGTATATACCGGTATGATGCTCAATGAAAGGTTGCCTATTTTGTGCAATATTCATGCTCTGTATTATTGGAGGAAACAAGACTGTGAGTATCACCTCAATTTGGATATAAGACTTAAAAACCTCCAGACTGGTGACATGGATGGGGATTGCATTTTGTACCGGCATCTTTCAAATACTCAGCATCCATCCTCTTGGTTTTGATAGATCTACATTAATGATTAATAAAATTCAAGTTGAGTTGAAAAAGATATTCTGACTGCATATTATTTATTCATTTTTTCCTTCATCAGATCTACATTAGTGTGGTGGGAAGCTAGCCTTAAAGGTTCCAGGAAGGGGGCGTCACTGCAAGATAATAATAATAATTAGGCCCTATCATTACTGTTGACAGTCCTGCAGGTGGCAATTGCCTCTTCATCTGGGACAACACTCTGACATCGTTGGTTGCTCCACAAGTTCTCAATTGTGGTCATATCCTCTCAGGGTCTAGACCTAAATCTTTATATTTTAAGCCTTGTAGTCATAGAATCATGTAGTACAAAATATGAAGATCCTGTTTTTGTTTTTTAGCACTTAGAATAGACCTAGGATCTAGATCTAGATCTAGATCTACATCATCTAGAAAGTAGGTCTAGATCTAGACTACATCATCTAGAAAGTAGGTCTAGATATAGATCTAGACCGCATTACAAAATTTAGGGGTCTTGTGTGCTTGTAATACATTTTGAGATTAAATATATTATTAGATAAGAGTTAAATTCTGGGGATTATGAACCAATTAATTGGAAAGTATTACCATCTCTTTTTTTTTTTTTTAGAAATGAGGTAGCCCCATCAACAATCTTCAAGTTCAATTCTCGGTTTGTTACTTTGTCATGAAAACATTATTTTAAAGAATGGAGAGTGACGTCCCTTCAACGAAAAAAAATCGGATGTAGATCATAATTATTATTATAAATTTTTCGTTGTTTAAAATAAATAATTATTTGTTAAGTTCATTTAACGCTATTAACATTAATTTTTCTGTGTAAAACATTATAATAAGGCTCATAGTTGAAACCCACATGAATCCTTTCTGAATCACTATCAATTACCTTAAAACGTCTAACGTTTTTAGAGTGATTACGTTATTTTGGTAGCCATAATCACCTTTTCGCAGAACAATAAAAAGATGGGTTTTTTTTTTTTTTACATCTTATAAACGGGGGGCGCGGTGGCCCAGGGGTAGAACATCGGCTTCCGACGCAAAAGGTCCCGAGTTCGAATCCTGGCTGTTGCGATCCCTACTGGTTGGGTCGGTGTCAGTATAATGTGACCGGTTGAGACATGAGTCATGGTATCCCCACCCTGTCTC
>RQTK01000461.1:316219-384066 GCA_003991915.1 Elysia chlorotica
GCTCACTCTCTCTCTCTCTCTCTTTCTCTTTCTCTCTTTCTCTCTCTCTCTCTCTCCCTCTCTCTCTTATTTTCTTTCTCTCTCTCTCCCTTCCTCTCTTTCTCTCTCTCCATCTCTCTCTCTCTCTCTCTCTCTCTCTCTCTCTCTCTCTCTCTCTCTCTCTCTCTCACGTTCTCAGTCCTCCTTTACCTACTCCATGTACTTTCCTTGACCCAATCGCTAAGAGAGAGCCGATACTTTTCTTGTGTAATGCGGTATAGATCGACGTCAATGGAGTCAGGGTCTAGATCTAGTAGTGCGTGTATAGCGGACCTACCAAAACTTGCCCCAATGGCTAGAAAACAACAATTTGTCGGTTTCCCTCTAGTTGCTACAGCCCTGTATGTATAACATTGTAGGGCCTACATACAGGTACATATATACTTCTCTACGTACAACCAGAGAGTCTCTGGTAATGAACTGCAATCGTAAACATGTGTAGGCTAGGCTACTATTCGCGGATGTCTATAAATAGAACTGTGGTAATGTGCTATTTTTACCACTCTACTGTAATGGTGGCGGTTGACCCCATTGCGGTCATCCCGTGGCCAGCTAAGAGTGCACACGCACTCCGCCTCGTGCTGTGGTCAGGAGACCCGGGCTTGGCCACTGGCCAGCGCCACACCACGCGAGTCCATGCGAACTGGCCGGCCCGGGCCAAAATCTGTAACTTAACATCACGTGTACAGAAATGTGTCTATCGTTAGGGCATGGGCTAGCATAGGACAAAATAAGTGTATTGAATGGCCTGACGGACAACCTAGAAGTAGAGACTGAAAGATCCGGGGTTCTACAGACCCTAGTGCTAAGTCTAACCCTCACTCAGTCAATAGGGGGACGCGGTAGACCTAGGATAGAACATTGGATTCCAACGCAGGAGGTCCGTGGTTCGAGCCCTGGAAATTTCGCCCCACTACTGGTTGGGTCGGTGTCAGCGTGACCGACTAAGACAGGAGTCATGGTATCCCCGCCCTGTCTCATGTGTGGCGACACATGAAATTGTCAGACGTCAGTCTTGGGGTCCGTCCACAATGTAGCTGACATTGGGCTTTAAATGAACTCAACAACTACACTCAGTCAATATGATTGTAAACCGATACATTAGCAAAACCTAGAGTCATTGCAGCGACTGTATAATTTATACCACTCTTGTAATTTTATACGTTTATTTGTATTTTACTTTTTAATTGCCTATGCAAACAGAATGCGTGCGGTGAGCATGTAGATCGACACGTGCAAGACTAGTATTAGTAAGTACAAGGTCATTGAAGTTACGACCCGTCGTAACGATAATTATGCGAATAATACAATAAGAGTGCTTACGCCTAGTCGCGAACTCTATACCACCACGACATTGTACTTGCGGCACGTGATTAAACTAGCGGTACATGTCATGTAGGGGTACATATTATGTACTTTAAAATCAGTGGACCGGAACGACGCTAATTGGTAGTGGTAGCGGGTACGGGGCCACAGGTTCCCAGTATACATACATACATGCCCTCTGTCACGCTCCCTTTCCCCTATCTCGATGAGCTCTAGCAAGTATCAATGTAGGCCCTATCATTCTGTTCAGCCTATGCATCAGGTCGTTGCACTTGTCACAACTGATAGACACGCTAAGTAGATTCTAGTTCGTTCACGTGCAACCAAACAAAACAAGAGAGGAAATAAAACGTTTTGCCACATGCTAGACAGCGGCCAAAATTAATTGCTTTCAGAGATGTAACTGAATAATTGATTTTGGCGGCAGTCGGACCACCCTTTGGTAGCTTGGCTTTAGTTCTGTACGGGTACTTGTTCATGTTTATTGTTATGGAAAATTAATTTGTATCTCACATAAAGAACTTAAAATTAGACATCGTGGGAAACAGTATTTATGTTTATAATATCTCTCTACCTCCCCATTCTATCTGTTTCTCTGCCTCTCAAATCTGTCTGTCGGTGTCTCTCCCTCTCTCTCCATGTTTAAGTCCTCTCTCTCTCTCTCTCTCTCTCTCTCTCTCTCTCTCTCTCTCTCTGTGTGTGTGTACCAATCCACTCTTTCTCTCCCGCGCCTATTTCTATATATCCCCACCCTTTTTCTCTATTTTGATTTATTTATCTTTATCCTTGTATCTATCTGTCTCTGACTCCCTTCCTCTGTCTCTCTTTCACCCGCTCTCTCGCGCTCAGTCTCTGTCTCTCCTTCTTTCTTTCTTGTCTCTGCCTGAAATTCTCTGTCTTTTATGCTTTTATGTGCTGCCACACACGAGTCAGGGCGGGGATACCATGACTCCTGTCTGAGGCACATTAAACTGACACCGACCCAACCAGTAGGGGGCGGAATCGCCAGGACTCGAACCACGCACCTCCTGTGTCTTCTACCCCAGGGCTACAACATTATTTTTCTGCAATGCGCTGAGCAACCTAGAGACAGATGGCTGCGGTAACTTTATAGCAGGCAGAAATGTGGACACCATCCAATTTTATTTTGAAAAGTAAGCTGGAAAACATCACTTGCAAAACAACATCAACAACAAAACCAACTGAACAAACCAGTAAAAAAGTTTGCACACTCAATTCGATCCAGGTCCTCTTCTAAAGATTATGGGTCGTATGTACAACGCCGCGCTAGCTTACGACTCGTCGTTAGCATTCTTATTCGCATATTTCATGTAATGCGACCAGTTGTAAGCTGCTGTATCCCAACATTGTACTTGCGCACCCTAAAATAATACTTTGCACCGTTCAGCACTGCTCACTCCGCTTGCCTAATGATCTAACTAAAACCTAAAGTAGAGTTTATGGACCGTAAGTACAACGGCATGGTAGCTTACGACTCGTCGCAAACCTTTTTCGCGTATTCTAACGACGAGTCTTAAGCTACCTCAACGTTGTACTTACGGCCCTATATATTCTAACTATGTTCGGTAAGTCTTGGTGAAAGGGAATTCCCAGTAAGGCAAGTTAGACGCACTTAAGTTTTACCTATATCATATAATATTATGTGACCGGCTGAGACAGGAGTCATGGTATCCCCGCCCTGTCTCGTGTGTGGCAGCACATAAAATTGTCAGACGTCCATCTTGGGGCCCATCCACAATATAGCCTATATAGTGCTGCTGTTGGACGTTAAACCAACCCAACCCCAACCCCAACCTATATCATATGTCTATTTGAGAGATAAAGGCGAGAAGCTTTTCTGGTGGGGAAAAAGGCGTTAGTATGTTATTACTATAACGAGATGATTTTGGCGCGGGTGGCCTGTTTGATTCACGTATTTGCTTCTAAGTTCTAAGTTATGAATGAGTTAACACAAATCCATCTCCAATAATAAAAAGATACGTTATGAACGAGGAGAGATAAACACTTGAAAATCCTTTGATAACGATTCGTTTCATCCCAACCTCCTCAGTTCCATGCAGACGAGTGGTTCTGTGGCATGTGATAAACACTCAGCTCGTGTCAATATCTGATTATCACCCACTTCAAACTTCAAACTGGAATTTTTTATCGCAGCTCTCTATCTTATCAGTCGATGCCACTGTTCTCATCCAGTAGCACCAACTTTCATAGTAAACAGTAATGGTATCAACAGATTTTTTAAGAGTCATTCAATCAGAGAATGTTTAAAGATAATTTTAAAAAATTATTATTATTAAACTACTACTACTATTATTATTTTCTTTGCATTCAAAAGTGTTTTTAAGGACTTGGAGAAAATCCACCTCCCATTAATAGGCCTATTACGGAGGGCTTTATGGGCCGTCGGGTCACGAGAGGCGTCTTGGTATCCCTGTCAGGCCTCTGCAGCACGTAAAAATTGTATGACATTAGTCGTGTGATCCGTCCACAGTATGGTCTTGTTTCGGAGTTCGGATAGAAAGAAACCAACTTACTGACTTAAAGACGCAGGTAGGCCTTTAGTAAGGCAAGACTGACACGTAAAACAACAACAACAACAACAACAACAACAACAACAACAACAACAACAACAACAACAACAACAACAACAACAACAACAACAACAACAACAACAACAACAACAACAACAACAACAACAACAACAAAAACAGCAACAAAAGACCAGTCAAATTTTAAACACGTTATGAGAAAGAATGATAATGGGCATTATCGAAGGAAAGCGAGCTTGCGGAAGAAACAGAAGGAAACTGCAAGACAATGTCACAGAATGGGTGGGAGGACAAAACAAAATAAGTTACAGAGTGAAGTACATGTAGTAGCTAGCGCGCTTTAGTGAAACGTGAGTGATTAAGTGAACTGGATTCTTTACGTCCAACATCAGCAGCAAGTCTTTATTGTGGACGGGTCCCTAGAATAACGTCTAGCAACTTACTTAGTCAGTGACAGTTCGTGGGTACCCAAACTCCTGTCTCAGTAGTTTACATTATACTGACTATGACCAACCAGTAGAGGCGGATTTGGACAAATACATTTTTGTCCCATCATGGGTTTCGAACCGGCGGCCTGCCGATTGGGGGACCAAAGCACCAAAGCCCCAGCCACTTATACAATCATGCGAAGTATGAACTGAATGAACTGTGGCCTTGGCGTGATTGCCTTGATTGATCAGAGCTGCTTAAAAAACAAAGCACATCGTATAACACTCCAAACCGATACTAATTCGGTCAATGAGCTCATTGAGACTAAACAATCATCGTAGCAGAGTAAATATTTGTGTAATCATTTTTGTGTCGGGGGGTTTTGTTTGTTTGTTTGTTGGTTGTTGTTGTTGTTGTTGTTGTTGTTGTTGTTGTTGTTGTTGTTGTTGTTGTTGTTGTTGTTGTTGTTATTTTTTTGTTGTTGTTGTTGTTTCGTTTCTCAAATTCCCTTGCCAGATAAGACTTTTTCCGCAAAAAAAATTATTGTTTTGAATAACTCTATAAAAATTGTTGCATTCGCACAGTGTGATAATAGAGTCCACAGCAACAACAAAAAGATATATAATGAAATTTACACTGAAGGCCATCCATATTTATTATACAATACTTCCGGGGCTAATGACCAATCAGAAAGTCCAATGCCTAAGGAACGTGACTATGTCACCCATAAATATTGCGAGGATCACAGAGCCTCTATTATAACTATGCCTGATGGTGTAAGTGCTAATTACTGTACACAAGTTTTACACTCTAGTTTAGTAGTTACCGTACAGAAGTTTTACACTCTAGTTTAGTAGTTACCGTACAGAAGTTTTACACTCTAATTACCGTACTGAAGTTTTACACTCTAATTACCGTACTGAAGTTTTACACTCTAATTACCGTACTGAAGTTTTACACTCTAATTACCGTACTGAAGTTTTACACTCTAATTACCGTACTGAAGTTTTACACTCTAATTACCGTACAGAAGTTTTACACTCTAATTACCGTACTGAAGTTTTACACTCTAATTACCGTACAGAAGTTTTACTCTCTCTAATTACGCGTTGGTTTAACGCCCAACAGCAGCACTATATATAGGCTATATTTCCAAGGTAGCACAACACTAACAATTATTGATAGACCTCTCTAATTGCGATCACCGTTGGTGATAATGTCATGTTAACTGGGGAAAAGTAATATTAATTTATAAATTTAAAACAGTAGAATTATGATATCGACAAACATTGATTCTGACCTAATACTGCTTTCCCTTCTTTAAACTGTGTATATTTTTAAAGTTTTACCTGTACTATTTTTTGCCTTTGCATTAAATGTTTATCTGAGTTTAGGTGGCATAATTATTTTCCTTCATGTTACGTGTGTTTAGATTGATTGTTATAAGACTATTACCTGTGTTTTGGTCGTCTTATGTCACTACAGTCTACTTAAGTTTTAATGATCATATTACTCGTATTATAGTACTACTTTTTATCTGTGTTTCGATAGCCATGTTTTACTACATTTTACTATGTTTCGACGGTCATAACTCATACTCTACTAAACTACATTTTACCTGTTTTGGTGGACATATTGCACTACATTTTACTTATGTTTCGATAGTCATATCCGTATACGTAAGTTAGGGGACGTTCAATTATTATAATCCAACAGCAACACGTTTGGAAAAAGGGGTTTGGGAGTGGGGTCATTGGCTGTTGGTAGATTAGTGTTATAAGTTGGGAAAAACATTTTTATGAAAAGGAAGAGGCCAAAATCGATGCCAGATTATATTTGAACAGCCTCTTACCTGGGTTTTGAAGGTCATACTATGCTACATATTACCTAATTTTGATTCATAAACGATGTTTGTGATCGGCATTTATCTGCCGACGTAAAAAAAATTGTTACAAAATTCAATGAAGCAAAATTCTTACGAGGATCTTGTGAAATATGTTTATTGTTACCGAGGTTGTTTTTTTTTTCACTGTGAGAGTCATATCTGGCTGTCAACTGATTGTTTCACAATAATGGTCTGATTGTTGTTATTCTCAAATCTCAAGTATTTTCTAGCATGTTAAATAATGCTTTCTAGTTCTACTCTGTCCTTGTGTGAGTCACTATAATTGCGCGGATCAATGTTGGAGATTGTGAACTCTTCTTTTTTTAGGCTCGCATTGTCTGAGATAACTGGGTTTTCCCTATTCATTTTGTTCGGGGTTTTTTTTTTAATCGACTTACTAAATTCTCGCCGTGTCTATGACCGCGCCCTGCTTTGCGGGCAGTTTTAAAACCTATATCAGAACCGGTAATGTTTATGTTGTTATTTATTTAAAAAAAAAAAACATGGTATAAAATAATTGCCCAAAAAAGGTAATTAAAACGTTGTACAAGGTCCATTACATATTTTTTAAATTAAAAACATGCCTGTATATCTATCTCTCTACCTATCTCTCCGTTCCACGTGTGGTCGCCATGTTTTCAAAGCTGACATTGACGTTCGAACTTCTATAATTGACATAATAATCTATATTTTTTGAAGGACAGTATCGCGCAAACATTTTACCTGTTATTTTATACACGTAACAATTAGTAATCGTTGTCATATTTTTTTTTCGTTAGATATTTTATTTCGTTTGTTTGGTTGGTTATTGTTTTTTTTCCATATTATTCATAATGCGATCGTGGGTTTTGAACCGGCGACCTCCAGATTGAGTGACCATCGCTCTGCCAATTGTAGATAGATTAAAACTTCTCCCGAATGCAAGCCATAGCACCTACCGACAAAGCGACTATTTTGGCATTAGATGATCTTGTGACTTTTAAAAACACACAAAACCGTAGGCCTACATTAAATAAGACCTAATTGTAAGTTAACTCCCCCAACAGACAATTGGGTGTCGGTCCTTAAGTATATATGGCTAATATTTTATAATAATTAAAACCTTTTCTCCTATCAAATTCGTAAATTTTAACGCTTAAGCCCTCGTGAACGGCAATTTTACATTCATTAAGTTTACTAATCTTTTTAATCATATACGAAGGCTTTTCTTTATTTATGCCACTTTAAAAATCTATTGGAGCTGACATCTCTTACAAACAGGACTCGTTTTATCTAACGAATGGGGTTGCTATAAATGAGAACTTTTAATTAATATAAAACAATTAAACAAACAAAAAAATCTCTCCTCTATGTTCTTCTAAAGAGAAACGCAGTTTCGATAACGTAAAATATTGAGATATGGAAAAGCTATTACCCCTAGCAATACGCCCTGTGACTCGGAAGAGTAGTTTTTTTTTCTCGTGTATTTGTGGAAATAATAATTATAATGAGCAGAATTATTCATCAAGCCGGGATCTGGTTTATATCCGTGGCGCGGCCATCTGAGTCATGAACATTTGTGGTGGCGTACATTGACTCAAAGTCAATTGGCTCAGAATCCGATTAGACTTAGAGCTGTGCTGCCACCTGTCGGGGTAATGGTTGGAGTAACAAAACATTGAGATATGGAAAAGCCATTACCCCTAGCAATACGCCCTGTGACTCGGAAGAGTAGTTGTTTTTTTTATTTCTCGTGTATTTGTGGAAATAATAATTATAATGAGCAGAATTATTCATCAAGCCGGGATCTGGTTTATATCCGTGGCGCAGTCATCTGAGTCATGAACATTAATTGTGGTGGCGTACATTGACTCAAAGTCAATTGGCTCAGAATCCGATTAGACTTAGAGCTGTGCTGCCACCTGTCGGGGTAATGGTTGGGAAAGGGGGGGGGGGGCAGTTTTTTTTTTTGTGGGGGGGGGGGGGGGTACTGGCGTAAGTGGTAGAGCGTTGGTCTCCCAATCGGGAGGTTCTCGAAGCTCGAATCCCACGATGGTCAAAAATGTATTAACATTTTGTCCAACTTCGCAGTCGTACCCTAACGGTACTGCTTGGGTAGGTGTTAGTATGATGTGAATGGCTTAGACAGCGGTCTTGATATTCTCGCACTGTCTGTGTGTGGCAGCATCAAAATTGTTAGAAGTTGGTCTTGGGACCCGTCCGCCTAGTTGCTCACATAGGAAGTTAAGAAAGCAAGCAAGCAACCAATTAACCAACTAACTTATGACAACTATAATATCGTTCTAGAATGCCACGGCATTTGCTCGAAAATGCGTGCATCTCCAAATCACAAGATGGATGGGCTATGATTAGGTTTCCGGCGCCTGGGTTTAGATAGGGCGAAAGGTTGTCTTAAAGAACGGTAGGCTTTTTTTCCAATATCACTCGCTATATCACTAGATTTTGGCGAAAATCTGTAGCTCTAGATCTAGTGAAAAATCACTCACTATATATAATTATTATCAGTAGATTTTGGCAAAAATCTCTAGCTCTAGATCTAGTGAAAAATCACTAATTCTACAGCTAGTGAAAAATCACTAATTCTAGATCTACCGGTAGTGAAAAATCACTAATTCTAGATATAGTGAAAAATCACTAATTCTAGATCTAGTGAAAAATCACTAATTCTACAGCTAGTGAAAAATCACTAATTCTAGATCTAGTGAAAAATCACTAATTCTAGATCTAGTGAAAAATCACTAATTCTAGATCTAGTGAAAAATCACTTACTATATCACTAGATTTTGGCGAAAATCACTAGCTCTAGATCTAGTGAAAACTGACTAGCCCTGGCAACTGGCAACCCTGCTCGTATGACAGCAGTTAGCTTCAGAAACCCAACACGTGCAGCATCTGCAGATAGTGCTGCTGATAAGAGAATTATTCGGGTCTCTAGCCGAAAACAAATCACTTTTTTATTTCGTATTTAAAAAATGTGAAATGTAGGTTTATAGTGGACTTGACCATGAACATTAACAAGATGCAAGGCTGGCGCTTTGTGGTGGTTCAAAGGAGATAAAGGATTGGCGTGAGGTGTGCAGTGGTTTTTGTTTATTTTTGAGAGTGAGATTACAACAGAGAGAAAAAGGGGAAGGGAAACGCCAGATTCAGGTTCTTTTTAAAAATCCATCTTACACAATCGCTTGGAGCCATTTCTAATGCAACGTCTACACATTTCTAAAATGAGTTTTGCATCTTTTACCCATAAAGATGCAACAATCATTTTCATGTGTTGCTGTGATGTTTTGTTTTGGCGTCCATGTATTTCTCCGACTTTCTGTCTTCACATTTTCACAGTCAATTTACTCCCTTTGACTCTATTACTGTCTACTACATGGATAGAAAAATACAATCATCAATGCATCGTACAGTTTGGTGTTTAAGAGTCGTTATAATAATGCACGTGTCCCCTCTCTTGGAAATTGGAGAGGCGGACGAATTCCGGCAACACACTCACACACAACGTATTACTATTAGTTGAAGGCCATCCCTCGAGTTACAGGCACATTAATTTAAAATACACATTCCCCCAAACACTATTTCGGCTTGCAACCTGTTACCCATCTCAGGTCACTTCCAATTTATCTGCTGATTTAACTATGCACTTATCATTTAGCAAGCACCTGAACATCCTCATTAAAAAAAAACAGATGTATAAATTTGCTCAATCATCAATGTTTAAGATTGCCCCGTCATAATGAACTCTCATAGTCATACCATGTGGTCTCGAGTGAAGGCTAGTACATGTTCAAAAATAAAATGCAATAAAAAATACAGAGGCGGTATCTCCGCTCTTCACTAGCAGTAGACACTAGATCACGCGACCCTCTTCACATTGGGATAGGCTGAGTAACATTACTTACAATATATAGATCTAATACAATGTACTGTAATAAAATAAATTCAAATAATGTCAAGCAGGCTTAGCCTTGGCCGGAATTACTCGGCAAAAAAGATTCTTCTTCATGTTACATATTTTGTATACTGGTATTAGTACGTGTATACATGTACTGTACTAGAATAACTTCTGGTTCAGCATGATCTTGCCTTTTTATCCCACGAATAGTATTAGTAAGGAAATGACGGACCCAAAATAATGTGTATACACATTTAAAGAAACTAGAGAGTGATATTATGTTTATGAGTAACTAAAAACTCGAATACCATTGGGGTTATTACAAAGCCATAGTGTATGATTAATTTGTTCAAAAGCACAAGGAAGACAATTTTCTTTTTTGCATATCATCAGTACATGTAATTTTTTTTTAAGAAAAAGTGTCCCCAATTGTGGATAATTAATTATCATTGTTATCGTGCGCTGGTCCAGTTTGCTGCTATCGATCAGTTGTAACTTATACGGCACACATCACAAACTGTGACAAAGGATCTTACTAACTATGGTACGGTTATTTTCTATCTCAACCAAGACAATTGGCAATCTTTACTTAGTCACGCTGACATTTACAGCTATCGTGGCTCTCGAAGTCAAACTACTTCCAAAAAGATCTAGGTCTACTTTTGAAGGCCTAAAGGCATTTAAGAGAAATAAAAATTGGTTATCCTGAAAATAAACAAACAAACAAAAACAGATCATTGGTTGGTACCTGTAATACGATACTCATAACAAAGTGTGAGAAATGGTCCTATAATAGAATACGCGGAAAATGAATCGAATAAACAAATAGATAAAGACCGTCACATAGAAATTAATAATTCTCCCTTTCCTTGCATACAATGTCTAACAACATGAAATAAAACATCCGTTTGTTGCGGATTTCTTAGTTTCAAAGTCCAGCTGCATCACACCCACATGCTGTGTAGCTTAGTCGGAGGATCATCAGACGTCAGTCTTGAGGTCCGTCCACAATACAATGTATAGCATAAAATAGTACTGACATTATACGCCAAACTAACTCAACTACCACCCATTCCATCGGTATACAATGTATCTACCTCCCTCTCCCTCTATCTATCTATTTATCTATCTATCTATCTATCTATCTATCTATCTATCTATCTATCTATCTATCTATCTATCTATCTATCTATCTATCTATCTATCTATCTATCTATCTATCTATCTATCTATCTATCTATCTATCTATCTATCTATCTATCTATCTATCTATCTATCTATCTATCTATCTATCTATCTATCTCTCCAAGTTGGTCTCTGATAATTTGTGTCTGTATTTTATCTCCCAATTTGTGCACTTCCTCTAGCTTAACGAATGACCAGTCTGCCTGCACTTTGTCTGCTTCTCTGTTGTTGTTTTTTTTATTAATAGTAGTATATCCCTTAGTCTTGTTGTCTGACTTTATCTCTTCACCCGTCGCCCAATTCCCCTCTCTCTCAATTTCGCTCTCTCTCTCCCCCTTACTTTCTCCCTCTCGCTCTCTCTCTCTCTCTCATTCACTCTCTCCCTTTCTCTCTCTCTCTCTCTCTCTCTCTCTCTCTCTCTCTCTCTCTCTCTCTCTCTCTCTCTCTCTCTCTCACTCTCTCTCTCTCTCTCTCCCTCACGCACTCTCTCTCTAGGCGTAGGTGTTTATGGATTTTATTGGAATGGGTGACGTGAATGTCACTGTTGCTGTCGTCAAACATGTTTGTGGAGGAGAAGCATTTTCTCCGCCTTATTCGCCGGGGGCGCGGTGGTCCAGGGGAAGAACATCGGCTTCCGACGCAAAAGGTCCCGAGTTCGAATCCTGGCTGTTGCGTTCCCTACTGGTTGGGTCGGTGTCAGTATAATGTGACCGGCTGAGACAGGAGTCATGGTATCCCCGCCCTGACTCGTGTGTGGCAGCACATAAAATTGTCAGACGTCTGTCTTTGGGCCCGTCCACAATATAGCCTATATAGTGCTGCTGTTGGACGTTAAACCAAACCAACCCAACCCCAACCTCGCCTTATTCGCCGATTCATCTTATCTAACCCATGAATGTTGCATTTTTTTAGCGCGGCGCTCAAGTCAATCTAAAATTGATATTGAACAATTGAAGTCAATTATCCCTTATCGTGTCTCTTTGATATAATTGGCTTGCTATTATAGTATTAAAATATTTAAATTTCTAGTAAGAGGACCGTCTTGTAATTGTGCCTTTGTGTGTGTTAGTAATAAAGATTTAAAAGACTCGCCATGGAGAATGTTTTTTTCTAAATCAAAATTTGGGACACAATCAATATGCCGCATTGGGGTTTTAGACACACCGCCCGCAGAAAGTTTGGGGTCTCATCTCTTCCGTTCTGTCCGGAGGGGACTTGCTTTTTACGTATAATTTTATAATTTATTATTAGGCATGCGTGTAAAATTATATATATAAAGCCGAAGTCAAGAAAAGCAATTCCCGTGTTGTGTCTTGGAGCACCAGTAGAACTTTCAAACTCTAACCTCCTGCTCGTCAGTCCAGAGAACTATCGACTGGGCTATCTGATATCCCCCTACGGTGGATTGTTATACACCCCCTCCCTTAGATGGGGGGCGCGGTGGTCCAGGGTTCCGACGCAAAAGGTCCCGAGTTCGAATCATGGCGGTTGCGTTCCCTACTGGTTGGGTCGGTGTCAGTATAATGTGACCGGCTGAGACAGAAGCCATGGTATCCCCGCCCTGTCTCGTGTGTGGCAGCACATAAAATTGCCAGACGTCCGTCTTGGGGTCCGTCCACAATATCGCTTATAGTGCTGATGTTGGACGTTAAAACCAACTGAACTCAACCCTCCCCCAGATTACATATTGAGACCAATATCCCAGTTCAGTCATGATATAAGGGGTTCTGTTGAGTGTTGGCATCCGCAAATCTGTGTCTATCGCTGCAGAAGCGTAATAACTGAAGCTAACACTATATATGTAATAGCAAAGAGAGATGAAATATATGAAAAAGAAGAGCAGTACAAACACATTTTGTAAATCGGTGATACATGTACTTAAATGGACGCTGGTGACGTGACAGGTAACGTAATGAATGTAAAAAAATTTAAGAAAAAAGGATGTGTCTATAGTCAATATAGGGCCTTTCTGCCTCTTTTCTTTATATAGAGGTTTGGGCCAAATTTTGCTATACGCACTATATTTGAGTGCTTTTCTTCAATTCGCAATCTTTGGTCTGACCAGTCGAGTTAAGCTAAGCTGGCTCCTAGTTTAAGAAGAATTTTCCTAGGTCTAAAGAAAGATTATTTACTGTCCTAATTGCGGAAGACAGCGTTTATAACCATTATGTAGACTGAAACATTATGAGATATAATTATTGCTTATAGCAAAATTTGTACAAAACACTATGTATAGAGCGTATAGACTCAACCGAACAAAAATTAATAAAAACGGGGATAATTAAAGCATGAGAGAGACAGAAAGTAGAGAGAGAGAGAGAGAGAGAGAGAGAGAGAGAGAGAGAGAGAGAGAGGCAGACAAATGGGGAAAAGGGGGTGTGTGTAAAGAGAGAGGATTCTGCAATCGATGAAGCTGTCTCAACATCAATAAGAGCTAGATCTAGATGTAGTCGGTCACATGAAGGTAGATTATACTTCATTACAGGTAGACTAAAGAGTAAAGGCTAGGCCCTTCTGAAGTAGCAACTGGCAAGTGCGTAAAAAAATCCTCTTAAAACACTGGCGTTCATGTGACCTTAAAATGTAATCTGATTGGTCTTCGTCCTCATGAATAGTTATTACAAGTAGAACCATGGCGACTACCAAACCACACTGTTCCAGATATGAAAAAAAAAATTAACGTTTAATGTTTAATGTGATATCTTGTCAGTGAATATAAACGAATCAAAAACAATTTGACATTTTCAAATGATCATTTTTACTTTGCTTCTTTTTTTTATTTAGACATCAACTTTACTAATAACAATGTACAAGAATATCCGATAAACAAATGACAGATCGATTACTTTTGTCATCGAAACCACCCACTTCGCCTAGACCTGCGCGAGAAGTTGTGAGAGCACAGAGCAGAGACAGACAGAGCAACAACCCAGCAGCTGACCTGAGGCAGAGACCTCACCCACAATCGTTGTGACAGAACATAAAACGGACTCTCTTGGGGATTATATTTTAATATATCTCAGTGTTTTAGCGTGAATCAAGGATGGCGATTCAGCCACATTTTCTTGGAAGTATGACTCTGAAGGCCCTTCTAGAGGATCCTAACTTGAAAAACCCACCTCTCATCGGCCAATGTAAGTAAAGCACCTTGTTTGTGACAGCCGTTCGTTTGACCCAAATTGGGCCAAGGCCGTAAAATATTTCCATCAAAGAATGTGCAAAAACTTTAGCAGGATTTTATCGTAACAAAATCCAATAAGTAACTAGATCTAGTAGTAACCATTTTCGTTAAGTAAATCTTATTGACTCTAGATTAATCATGATACAGTCCATTAAAATTGAAGGTAATAATCGTGTAGAGGATCTAAATTCTAGACGCGACTTTCAAAGATTGTTTTGTTTTTAAATCTAAGTCTTATCTGATAGTCTAGATTAGTTGATGATTCCCGTTAGATTTAGATGCTTACAGATGTGCCGTGGTTTTGACTCTAGATATTTTGTTTATCTATTTGTTTTGCTCATAAAAATAAACAAAACCTCCACTAGAGCTTCGTACATTTGTACTTTAGTTCAACACATCCGGCAGGCAACCGTTTTCCACATGTCAGCTCATGGGAGTTGATCTATTTTTATCCCATCATGCTCTTTGCAACGTGAGGTCATGCCTTAGGTCAAGGCAATTCGGCAAAATTTGCATAGTAACCAAAATAGACGAGGTGTGTTGGTTAATCTTGGTCTCTACCTGACTTCATTAATTTATGCATTGGGCATGTGGAATAATTATAAACCTCTATAAAATATTACTAAATCTAGATTTAAACAATACATAGTATACCGTATGTAATCTATATTACAACGGTTTTAGACATAGAAAACCTGCATTCCTTTTTATTTTGTTATGGGGTGGACACATAACATCCATATTGATGGTTGACGTACACTTCTAAGTTTCAAATTAATGTCCTTAGATGTCTTTCTCAATACCCTACTGAGGTTGGGACATATCTAAAATATACGGGCTATAGATTTTAGATAGGCGTCCATCTAATACTATAACCCTTTCAACAGAGATGAAGAGAACTAGCAGTTACAAGATTGAGAATTATGCACATAGATTTCTAGATAAGTATTAAAAGATATAGGCCTAGATCTAGATCTACAACTTAAAAAAAAAAATCCGAACGAAGTCAGTGTCTAGATCTAGTACTGCCATAGAACTGTTAAAAGACAAATTCTATTTTGCTGGTGCTTTGCAACAGTGAAAAAAAAGGGATACACATAATTGTTGTAAAGAAAAACTAACTTTCCATGGCTCATTTTAAAACTCATTCAGAAGTTTGATGATTGTAATAGACATTTATAAAGAAGCCACAAAGTCTTAAGCAGAAAAAAAAGTTACACCAGATATGATCACTAATTTAAATCATCTGTAGATTTAAGAAAAATATATATCTTTTTCTAAGGCTAAAATTATTGGCAGTGTTTGCAAATACAAAACAGGAGAGCCTTTTCTTTTCCTTTTTTTTTTTTTAAATCGGAATTCAAAAGACCTTTTTATAAATTAGAATATTGCATCAAATAGGCCTATCTTTGCTTATTGTTCAGTTTTCATTGTTATTTGGGCTCATTGGAGAGATATTCCAAGTTATCTCTTTATCAATGTAGGCCTCGATCAAACAACTATGTTTTATGGTTTTAGCACAAGATGACAAAAAAATGTAATAGCCCATAAATTGTACGCCAATCAAGGACAATGCAATATTTTTATATAGGCCTATATCTCATCTGTGTAGATAGGGTGGGTCATTTGTCATCACTACCTTAAGTTTTTAGTTTTAAGAAACTGAATTAGTGACACACTTTTATAACCCTCAGCTATTGATATGTTGGCTTAATTTTGTGAACCTTTTACATGTCACCATTTGTTGCACTGCTGAATGGAATGTTAAGGCATCAATGCTCAGAGAGCAATGAATTTTTTTTTTTATCTTGAAGGCGTCAAACATACTAGTTAGTTTGCTTAGAAAAAAAGAACTTTAAATCTAATTTGGCTAAAAGCTTTTTGTGAGTTTCTAAACATTGCTCTTTCATAGTTCATATATATGGCCCTTTTTTTTTTTACATTCTATTTAAAAAGTAAAATACATGTATGATTAGTATCTTACACTATTTTTTCTGATATCTTTCTCCACAGCAAGCAGTTCTCTGAAAGTAAAGAAAGAGGATGATAATGTATACCCCAAGTACAACTATGGCTCAGCCTTCCTGGGCCCTAACCTCTGGGACAGAACCCTTGACAGCACAGACTTTAATCTGGAGTATATGGATTTGGACGAGTTCCTCTCAGAGAATGGAATCCCTCTCGCTGACCAAGACAACACAAATGCCCCTCTACCTCGTAACAACTCGTCTCCTAACAGTGAGATTTAGATTTACAATACATGTATTGTATCTAGCTAAGTTCAGTAGTTTTATGATTAATAAGTAGGCAAGCTGCAATGTTTGATATTTTATTTTTATATTTATTTCATGTTTTAGAATAAAAAGTTCAGATTTGTTAATCTTTATAATCTTTCACCTTTTTCAACTTTCTATTAATCAGTGCACACTTGAAAGCTTTCGGTATAAGATCCTTTTCAAAAGTATGATATGAGACAGTGACTAATATATTTCAGTTTACTATTAAAGTCTCAAGTCTTGTGCAATATTCAATTTCAAAGAAATGGCGCAATTTGTGATCTTGTTTTTTTTGTATTTATATTTTTTCCTTTTCTTTCTCATCTCAGTTGTCCCACCAATGCCCGACTCTCCAAGGCAATATTTGAAGACGCCTCCCATTCTCAGCCCAGTCCAGTACAAACCTGTATCCCCCACTTACTCAAACCCCACAACGCCAGTGGGACCAGTAGGACAACTTGTGTCGCCCCACCACCAACATCCATCCAGCAGCAAGAGTCCCTCGCCGCCTGTCAGCCCCTTGAATGTGGAGTTTCAAGTCAGCGAGCAGGATCTGGCTTTGGCTTCTATCCCAGGTGCGGTTCACATCTATCTCTCCGTTGAGCATGTGTATGAAACCTCTCATTACTACCTCATATCTAATCAAATTAATATAGTCTCTGCATTTTAATTTTATGGTTTTGGTTTTTCTGAGTTCTGACTACTGTTACTGTTGATTCTAGAGTAAAAATTTGGATTTAACACTCTATTATAAGTATTGGAAACTAGTTTACTTCATTTTTCATACTGTTCTTTCCATGGTAAATTTTAAACTTATTTTTATTAACAACATTGTTGTAAAGTTTATTCTTCAAAAAAAGAAGTCCCATAATCAATCGTTAGGTTACTAGAGAAACTGATTCAATATTTTTTTCTTGTGAGATAATTAGCTCAAATTTTTACCCTTCCACAAAGTGCCAGAAGGCCTAAGCTACTGTTTAATAATGGGTACTATGATTCAGAAATATAATTGGTGAAAACTTATATCATTTCCAATCTAATTGGAGTTTTTCACACAGACTTGATTTTAGATTTTATCTATCCCTGTTTGTTTTAATTCTTTTTGATATTTAATCTTGCATGCAATTGAAATTTATTTTTTCTTTCTGAATTTGTAATTTTTACCCTTAGTTTGTTTTAATGGATATATATAAACTTTTGAAATTTCTGTTCTGGCTATTTACAGTTTAACTCTTTATAATGAAACTATTCTTCGTGACCGTGTTATCTTATACTAAATTTCCATTCCTGTGTCACAATATCCATCCATTTTCTCATATTATTATAGAAAAAAAAACGTAGCTTATGTATGGAACTTGCGATAGGTTTTTATGAAGAAATGTGTAATTAACAAAGGCATAATTCTTATATCTAAGCGTTGATTATCATTACACAGACTATCTAAAGATCTTGCTACAAGTTTTTTTTAAATCTTTACAATAATCTTTTTTTTGTTTTTTTGATTTTAGATACCTTGAAATAGATTCAGAGCCCCATGAAATTTTTTTTATCCTGTGAAAGATTAACAGAATTATTTATAAATACTTCTTTTCCCTTTTTCATAATTACAAAGTTTTTTGTTGTTTTTGTTTTTAGATCAGAACTCTGACTCACATCTCTTTTTAGTTTTGGAATACTCTTCGAGGGAAAATGCATTGTTCATTTAACGTTCTTTGGCTTCCCCCCCCCCAACATACAAAATGGTTGACTTAAGGAACTTTTCTTGAATTACCCAAACACTTAAAAAAGGTTGTTAAATAGGAAGGGTGACTATTTTCATGCCAGTTTTTTTTTTTTTTTCAAAATTGTGTTTTTGCCCAATTTGAAGAGTTGTATTTGACACCCATAGTGTTAACATGGCACCCCTCTCAGATTGCACCCTGTAATAAAACTGAATGAAATGCAGGTCATGGAAAACTAAAAAAAAAATCTATCAGTCTTTAGAAATTAGAGTATAAAATATGCTGAGGACAATCTTTGAGTTCACTGAACTTTTGTGCTTCAGTTCTTTGGATATCATAATAACAGCCATATTTTTTTTTTTACAGTAAAAATTATAAACAGAATGGAGTTTAGAGATGGTTAACATTACAAAGACTACATTTTTAATCATTAACGGCCCATGCTAGTCTATTACTATCTAGCATGTGATTCATAACCTTATGGAATTCTTGTTGCTTTGACAAATGTGCACTACACTGATGACGTTGTGCAGTGCTTTCAGGCCATGTTTCTGACACCCTTTCAATTTCTCACCAGATTATGGTGAGGGTTCTGCGGGCTATCGGCCAAAATGGCAGACATGGTCTCATGTAAACGGAGTCAAACATGGTCAGTGGGGGCGCAAACAGCTTCATTTTGTATAAGTGGTGTGGTTTAAGTGTTGTGGATTAAAAAAAAAAAAGTGGCAAGGGTGAAAAAATATGGACCATTCTTTTATCCGCACGGAAAATCGATCCTATGTCTTGAAGAAGTAACTTCAATGGACACTCGATTAAAGGTTTCTTCACTTTCACATTTAATGCTGAGAGGAGAGTGCATACATATATATGCAAGAAGAAAAAAGTTCTAAAAACTGAACCTCCTTTTTGTTTTTTTTTAACAGTGAAATTTTGTCAACTTGTAAAAATTGTATATCAATCAATTCTCTTGAGATTGGAAATCTGTTTTCACATAAAGTTTAACTATGTGCGCAGTAAATGTGTCATCGGACTTGTCCAAGATCACCAAATAATTGTGCCAAATGGCCTATGTCTCCTGCAGTTTGCAAAGTGGATATAAGTACAGCTATACTAGAGCTCTAAACACTTAGCCATAGTCATAGTGTCTGGTGTTCAGGAAGACAAAATGTTTTTATAAATAAGTTAAGTTTGTAAAACTTTCTTGGGAACATTTCTATCTCTTACAGGCATACACCCAGTGTAGTTGATTCACTTTTTATTACTTTTAATTTTAGAAAATGTTGTTGCTTTGTACATTTAACTGTACCAGGTATAACTTGATAGAAGTATTACATGCCAAATATGTTATGTACAAAATTCTAGCTTTTGAACAATAGGGGTTGAATATCTTGTGAAAAATACAGTTGGTTAAATTTGTTGTTATATAAAAACATATTTGGACATTGAATGTTCTAAAAGTCTTTTTTGGAAAAGTCTTCTATCTTGTCTTTTTCTTGCATAGATACTTTTTAAAATCTAAACAAACTTTTGAAAAAGAGAAAACAGTGAAGTCACCTCATATGACATTGTCTCTGAATTTTTACCTCTACAAAAAACAAAAAAAAACCAAAGCAGAACAACGTTCAGCTTCTGTATGCTTAATATGATATTGAATTATCATTATTATGTGATCAGTGACATACAGGTTACTAAGACATAAACAATTGCAAATATAGTTAGATATAAATTTCACTACAGATACAAATTGAAAGTACTAACATTCTCTCTCATTTTCCAACCATTCTCTTTGCATTAATTTCTGTCCAATAAAATAGTAATTGATATTCCAAATTGCTCCTGCTAATAACAAGAAAACAGAAATAATCTTCAATGCTTCTGTTGCACGGAAAATGAAATTGTGTCATTACTAGTCTGATAAAGAGAACTAAGCTTACATCTTGGAATAGAGTTTTGATCTGTCCTATCTTTTTTGATTGTTATATTCATATTGTACCTTAAAAAAGTATTTTTGTTCAAATTTATTTACAATGTTTTAAAAAACTTGCAACTTCAAAGAAATATTTACCTCTTTTTTTTTTCTCTTGCATAGAATCATACTTTTTAATTGCATGCGGTTTCACATTAAAATTCTCAGCACTTGAAAGACAGAGATTAAAGGTATCAGTCTGTACATGCTGAAAAATTTGCCATGGTTATTAACTTAGAGATTCTAAGAGACATTTTTGTACATTGGTAAGAGCTTAAAATACAATGAACAGAGCATCTTGTTTGAAGAGAAAGGGAACCGAACGGGGACCTGCGTATTAATCTTAGGTGCAGTCATGTGCTGGGTGTGCAGAACTATGTGTAATTGTCAATTTATAACACACTAACATCACCTGCCTTTTCACTGTTAAACCTTTTCAAGTTGTTCACGTCTTGTTAACTCTAAATTATTCTTGCTCTCTTTACAATGATCACATTATGTGTCTTTTTAAAAACATTTATCAAAGTCTTTAAGAAAAAATGCTCCTCTTGTGGTACCAGAACAATTCATGAGTAATAACACTTCAAAAACATGAAATATGTAGACCTACTTGATGTCTCTTTGTCTACTGTGTTTTTATTTGGTTTCATTTAAATTATATTTTTCCATTGTGTTTTGCTAGTTTCTTTCTTTTTAAAATGTTCTCTTGCTTCATTAACTAAATTAATCTCACTATTGCACACTAATCTTAACTAAAGATTGTATTCAAATTGAGTGAAAGTAAAATTAATATTGTTGGCTTAACTTTGTTATACATTTTTTTCAGATTTAAAACGAGTAATGGTTGCAGCCTTGTGCTGCAGATGTTTTTATTTTTATATTAGTAAGCTAGAGACAGTTCCTTTCAGTTTCTAAGATTTAAAAATAATTCTCATGTATTTTTTCACTGCTCAGGTCATGGAGAGTTTGACCCACGCAAAAGGAACTTCACAGAAGAGGAGCTCAAGCCCCAGCCAATCATAAAGAAATCAAAAAAGGTAATTTTCGTGCTTAAAAGCGCTCAAACTGGTGAAAACTCTATATTCTTCTGCTCAATGTTTTATATAGCCTGCAACATCATGAAGGAAACTTGATTTTTCTGAATTTTCTTTCTATGTGAATTAAGTCTTTATTTATCCAAGATTTGTTGAAAAGGTATATATTACTTTTGGTGTAAATAAGTGATAAAACTTGTCCTTTCCCATTTATATACCAAAGGAAGAAGAAAAAGCATTTGTAAAAAATAACGATTCTGAAGCTACTTAGTGCAGAGGACTGGTTTCTGTTGTTTAAATAATAAGGTAAACCTTTCTCCCAGGTGTTTGTCCCTGACGGTATGAAAGACGACAAGTACTGGGCTCGCCGCCACAAGAACAACTTTGCAGCTAAACGGTCGCGAGACGCTCGCCGTGTGAAAGAGAACCAGATCGCAATGAGAGCAGCATTTTTGGAGAAGGAGAACTCGTGTCTCCGTGAAGAGATGGCCAAACTGCGGAAAGAGAATGTTCAGCTCAAGGCAAAGGTGGAGAAATATGAATCACCCATGCCTTCAATGGACGCCGTTGTTGGACTATCATTGTAAAAGAAATTAATTGGAATTTCAATACCGTTGTTGTTCACCCCATTACACTTGTTATATTTTAATCAAGTCAGTTTACAAGAATTAGTGGCTTATGTATAAACATAATAGCATACTTTGTACATTTTGGGGATATTTTAAAGTAAATTTATCAGCTCTATACCTTTCGATTCATTTTTCACCTGCTAGACCGCAGGTGCCAATTTGATAAACTGGAGTTAAAAAGAGTGAGGAATGAGTTTTTTCCTCTTGAAAATAAGTGAACTCTCATTCCATATATGATACATATCTCTTTTCATAAACTGAAGTTTTGATGGATCTTCTGTATTCATTGAAAGAAAATTGTTATGTCACAGTAATAGAAGCTCCTGATTTTTTACTTTTTTTTTAAATAATAATTGAGTTTATTGAAACCAAGTCAAATAAAAGTGGATAGGGTTGGCTTGGTTTGTGCTCACAAATTTATGTTCAGATTTTCCTTTCCAAATTCCTATCTGTAAAAATGGTAAAGAATCTTGAATTGGTCTCTTAATTTTGAGTGTGACAAATAATAATACTTTAATAGTATATTGAGTGACTTGAAGCAAAGCCTTGTTTTGTTCCCCATGAAAATGAAAAACCCCAGAACCAGTGACTGGTTTATTGTAGAGGGCCCTTTGTTGCAAGGCATCTGCTGCCTGATCTCACATGGGAAAGGTGAAGTAATCATGTGGAGAACATTTGTGAGTTTGAAAACTTAAAATGAAGACCATTAACATTAATTTGTCAAATAAATACATCACTGGCCATGGAACAGCAGCTTTTTATCCCCCCTCCCCAGTTCCCTGGTTATGTATTGTTGCAATGTTGCTTGGTCTTGTGTCAACTGTATGTTTCTGTGGGTATTGTGTCGCTGGTATGTGCTTGTGTTTATAACTCTTGTTCAGCTTAGATTGAAACAATTTTTCCTGGATAGAAGAAAAGTATCAACAATGGCCAGTTCAGATTTCTTAAATTGAGACACTGGAAGATAGTCCTAAGAAAGTTTGCCCCAGTTTCCACAAGCTGTTAAAGTTTTTAATAATGTACACATCCTGGAAAATACAAAATCTTTCAGGCATGTTATTTAGTGCACATTCAGTTTGTAAACTGTGTCAAATTTGATATTGGTTTGTGCGCAAGGCTGTGCCCCACTTCTAGTGGGGATTGTTTTTTGGACATGATGGTAATTTAGATCAGTTGTTTTTGTGTCTAATAAACTAACTTTAAATTTTGTTTTTAAAGGTGTTTAAATCAGTACATGTATAAACATTGTAACTTGTATTTGCTCAACTTGGATTCCCATATTTTGCTCATTGTAAGTGATTATAATATAATGATGTATATGTATTATATTCCTACTCTGCATATAATTTGTTGAAATGGTTATATCCTTATAAATATGATATTGTTCGGACTTGTAATACTTTTTTCAAGTCGCCTTGAAAGATAGCCTTAGTGGCCATTAACGACCTGGAAAGATAACCAGGGAGAGTTTAAAACTTTAGATGTCGGAGAAATGCTTTGGTTTTTACTGGCAACAAGTACTCTTTGACTTCCTACATTTTTTTCTTCAGGGTGTGCCAGATTGATCGTTTCATTTTCTCTGATAGATTTTGTACCGCTCACAGTCTGAATGTTGCTGCTTTCTCAGGGATACTGTGGCTAGCTGTGTCAAAGGGCAAAGTCCTTTTTGTCAAGATGAGAAATTAGACACTTCTACACAATTAAACTGTACTTGATCTATTCTCATAACAGACCACCATCAAAGGTTGGCCTGAGCTAAACTCATCTAATCCTGTATTTTTTAATTGTTTAATATATTCTTTTTTTTTCATGACAATGTTGAACAATAGGGCATTGATGTTTACTTCTGTGATCATCTTATAAGAAAGGGCCAAAAATTAAAAAAACTCACAAAACTTGAAAGTTTCCCTAATGCTCTGGGTATTTTCTCTCATTGCAAACAAAATGATCATTAAGCGTCATAACATGTATTTTCATGTCCTGTAGACTGTAGGACTTAGAATGGATGGTTAGTTGTACTAAATTCCATCAGTGAACACTGTCATCATCCTTGCAATATGCTGAGCAATCCAGGCATGGGTTAGACTTATACTCTTGAACATGGCAAATTGTAGTATAGAGGAATTGCACGCATTTAACTACTCTTTCATACATTGTTAAGTTTCAATCTGCGTAGCTACATATGTTCTATTCACGATTGAGGCACCCTGAAGTTGTCAAACTTGATTTGACAAGAAATTGCAAGACATAAAATCTTCAAATCTGAACCGATTTTTCTTTGCCCGTTGATTAATTTTGTTCTGAACATGGATAAATATGTGAAGATGTTGTTTTCACTCTATCTCCAACATGTTACTTTGTGTTTTCAGATCAAGCTTTCACCTTGCTCGTCTTGTGTATTAATTGATTCTCATGACCTTTGTTCAGTGTGCTCTTAATGTTGTATTTTTTGGAGGATCATTATGAAATGTCAAAATGTATGTTAATACGTTTTCATCCAGAAACTGTTATCGATGTCTGCTTTTTTGCGTAACATGCCTGCCAACCCGAAGGTGTTATACTCGAGCAGAAAGTTTGCACAGTGACGGATACTGACCACACAAGCCGGGTGCTTGAAAATTTACACACAAAAATTTTCCTCCTTTTTTTTTGGCCAAGGGTAAATCTCCTGAAGCAAATTCATGCCTCTCGTGGCTTTTGATTTCATTTCATGTTTTCTATGTTTTAATCCACCTTTCTATTTGAATCCCGGTTAAAGGTCTGTGGTCTGTGTTTTGTTTTGTTTTTCTGTTGGGTTGGCAGGTCTGTCATATTCAAAGATTTTCCTTGATTTTCTTGCTCTGTACATAGTCCTGTATTTCCATTGTGTTAGTGTATACAAATTCTTTTTTCGATAGAGTTCCAGAGACAAACAAACATGTTGGTTTGCAGTAGCTGCATCTACTATTCCTTCTTTGGCTATTTTCTCATTGCTGTGCATAATATTTTGAATCATTGCCTTTTATTTTCTAGTAAAGCATGAAATAAATGTTTCCATTTGTTGTGGTTTTCATGGGAAAAGTTTAAAACTTATATAAATATTATCGGGACATTTTTAACTGCATCAGACAAGAAGTTAAAATTTGATTGTCCTTCAAGTGATTGTTCTGAGAGCCTGTAAGATTTGTTGTGTAAATACTATAAATATGAGTATTCAATGTTGAAAGCCTCCTGACTTTTTCTTTTCCTTCACATAACTCTAATCTTTTTTTCTTTTTTTTTGGAGGCGGGGGAAAAAGGAAAATGATGGAGAAGGGGGAGGGGGATTCTTGTTTTAATCAATCTTTTCTGTAAAGGGTCTGTGATAAATCAATTATTGTTCAGCTAAAAAAGCAGAATGAAAACCTTGAACTAAAATTTGTAGCTTTGCAAGGTGAAAAACACTATAGAAGCACAGTTGTATGGCTATGAATAGTTTTTCAAGAATCACATATCCTAGAGCTGGATCATTGGTAAACAAAAATATTAAAACTACTACTCAGATTCTGATAAATGTTCTTTTAGTTGCACAATGTCTCAGCAGCAAATGATCCATAGTTTAGTTTGTTTATAACATTAGCAATACAATTTTTGAAAAAAATACTTGATTCTATGAAACCTAATTGTTTGGATATAAGATGTTTTAGTGTTGGGAAAGATTGAAATTGAAGTTTGGTGAGGTAATTTCTTCCTGTGACATGTTAGGAGGATCCGTTAGCTAATAGGGATGTTTCTTGCTACAAAGAGAGACAGTTATCATTTCAATAACAAACCTTTATTCTTTTATGCGTGGAGCAAATACCAATAATCAATGATCATTATCAATAGAAACTAAATTTTTTGTTAACGTGACAACACTTTCTCTAGAAAGATGAAAATAGTCCATTGAGCAAATACCTTTCATCTCAATAATCATTATCAATAGAAACTAACTTTATTGTTAACGTGACAACACTTGCTCTAGAAAGATTGAAATAGTTTCTCAGGTTTTCGTCTTGAATAATTGCTCACTTCTGTTGAATTTTGTGTACATCCAGAGAAATCGTTCCCTTTCTTAGTCAAGAAAAAAATATTTGATCTTTCCAAGTTTAGATATTTTCATGGGCAGCTTGTCAGTGCTCTCTCTAGTTTTAGCTCAGATCACATTTTGCATGAAGTTGATGTTTAAAGCCGTGGATTTTGCTTTCATCAAATCAACTACATTTATAGTTATATTTTGTACATTTGGTTTACCACATTTTGTTAACTTTGATTAGAATGCCAAGTCTTTGTTTTTTTGGTTTCACAAAAAAAATACATTTATTTGGTTTTCTCTGTCGGTGTTGTTCAGTAAAAAAAATTTTTTATTCAGAGATGAATATAAAAAAAATGAGTTAAATAAGTAGGCTGCCATGTTTTTTTAGGTTAATATTTTCAAATATTTTCCAGACGAAAAGTATCATTTTCAGTAGTAAAATGATTCAATGAAAGAATAAGAACTTTTCTGATTTTTTTTTTTAGAAATTATCTGTCTCCTGTTCGGGGGGGGCGTAGTAGTCTTGGGGTAGAACATCAGCTGTTGACACAGGACGTTCGTAGTTCAAGCCCTCGCGACTTCGCCTCCTACTGGTTGGGTCGGTGTCAGTTTAATGTGACCGGCTGAGACAGGAGTCATGGTATCCCCGCCCTGTCTCGTGTGTGGCAGCACATAAAATTGTCAGACGTAAGTCTTGGGGCCCGTCCACAATATAGTCTATATAGTGCTGACGTTGGACGTTAAATCAACTCAACTGTCTCCTGTTCTGTGCTGGCTTTTTTTTAGTTTGGTGGCACAATTAAAATTTTTTTTTAAATCGTCTATTGATCTACAGTCATTTCCTGGTGTTTTAGATCAAAATAAAATTTCTAAAAAGGAAAAAGATCTAAAGACGTTTTTGGCTCAAATTCTAAGGAAAAAAAACATTGTTGTGATACATAAATTGAAGTATTGTGAAAAATAAAAGGAGATATCCTAGATCTAAGAGAGTGTCGAGTTTTTGCTGGTTTAACTTAAGTGAACGTCTTGTGACTGTGAGAGGGAAATATCTCTTTTTACTCTCACATCATCGTCTGTGCAGTGTGGCTTTAGGTTAAATCTTACACAGGGTTTAGCACGATTGGTCTTACCGTATATATAAGATCCTTTTTGAGAGACCCGGAGAAGGTAGTTTTTTAGTTTTTATCCTGTTTGTTTTTTAGAAAAAGAAAACGAAGAATAAATTATAAAACAATACCAAAGATTTTGATGTGCATATGGGTTTTCCCCATTAGTATAGTGTATGTATTCATTTGTTGTTGTTTTTTTTTGTTTTTGTTTTTTTAATTTTTTCGCTGTCAAAATGTTACAAGCAACCAAACTTGAAAACGAGAAAACAATCCCAAAAATTTGAAACTATTAACCTTCTAAAACGTTTCTGCTGATAATTATGGAGAAGTGGTGGTTTTTAGCTAGGTGGTTTCTTTCTTTCTATTTTGTAAGTTGATGTCTACTTGTTTTGTTGTTGTTTTTGCTGTTGTTTTTAAAAAAGATAATTAGCTTCCAGTTTAAGCTTACGGCAAAATTATCAGCTTTACTCACAACTTTGTCTATCCTACGATCTGGTCAAACAAGGATATGAAGAACACAATGAACCAAACTATTGCAGTTGTTAGTATAATTATGGCAAAGACAGTTGGTTCGCTGATTTCATTTTTAACCGATATCAGTTTAAATCGCGTGACAAGAATCGATATAACCAAGTACAGAATCAAGCAACCGACCCGCGGGCGACTGAAAGAAAATTGGACTTGTACCATAGGATTCTTGTTTGGCTCTCCAATTCAATATAATTATTATAGAGCCACAATCGCCGAAGCGTTTTGTTGTATTGTAAACGACAAGCGAAATCTAGAAGAAGAAGAAGAAAGAAGCAGCAGCAGCAGCAGCAGTAGTAGAACAACCTTTAGATTTGAAAATATTCAACTACATGAAGAATTCGTGGTCTGATCAGTTTGACTCTTTGAGTATAATAATCATGAACGGTGGAAAAAAAAGCATAATTTTCGCCTATGTAGATATTCTAGCGATTGCTGTCGATCACAGTGCCTGGAAATTCAAGCAATGGAAGGTATCAAAACCTTTTTATCGTTCCATGCGTTCATTTTCAGGCGGTAGTCAGGCAGTTCGCACGCTATTTATCATTAAACGTGTACAAACAAAGACAATTAATGTAAAAATACCGCGTGTGGCTGGACCAACTCTCTTATCTTTTTCACGTGTTATCGAACTGATCTAGAATACCATAACATTATGTAGGTTAATTAGATAAGGTGAAACTGGTCTCTCTCTCTCTCTCTCTCTCTCTCTCTCTCTCTCTCTCTCTCTCTCTCTTTCTCTCTGTTTCTGTATACAACCTTTTTGGTACACATTTCGACACCTTCAACTGAAGAACTAAAAATGGTCGTTAAGTAGTTAAATTTCTTCGCGTGATTACATACCCTTGGGAAAAAAAAAAATTTTTTATTCATGAAATCTGTACCATTTGAAACTTCGCGAGGTAAATGATCAAAGAACCCATTTTTTCCAATGGACGATTTGTGACATAGTTGAGGATACTGCAATTACCTATTCCCGGCCGACATATCTTGGAGACCTCTCTCTCTCTCTCTCTCTCTCTCTCTCTCTCTCTCTCTCTCTCTTCCTCTATCGCTGTCTCTGTTTAAAAGACTGGGTAGTCTGTCTGTCTGTCTGTCTGAATGTCTGTATGTCTGACTGTCTGCCTCCTTTTCTGACTCACTGTCGCTGTCTTTGACTCTTTCGCACTTTCTCTCTTTCTCTCTACATCTATTGCCTTATCAACGTCTCCCTGGTTCCCCGTTAAAAAGGGGGTGTTGGGGTAGGGAGGTGTGTGTATATATATATGTGTGTGTGGGAAGGGGGTGTGCCAATATGGTTACAGGATCAAATTATAGTCACGAACTTGGAAACAAGCTGTTTTATAACACGAGTTACCTTGCAGCTAAATTGTATAACTTCTTCCAAATTCCCTCAAATTGTGTGTTTGTAACACCTGCGTTTAGCTGACGTCACAGCAGCAGTACTTGCAAATTAAAACTTAAATCAGCGTCCTCAAGACCGACAATAGATTTGCGTACCGATATCATTTTTGCGTTATTTTTATCTCCTTAAGAAAAAGAGTGATCATCGCATGACATGGTTTACAAAATCCGACTATCGGCAAATGTATTTGTCCGAATTTCGCGTCCTGTAACTGGGTCGGTGTCAGTATTATGTGACCGGCTGAGACAGGAGTCATGGCATCCCCACCCTGTCTAGTGTGTGGCAGCACATAGAGTTGCCAGACGTCAGTCTTGGGATCCGTCCAGAATCTAGCATATAGAGTTCTGACATTTGTCGTTAAAGTAACTCAATTCAACTCAGATCATCATCATCATCATCATCATTATCATCATCACCATTGTTATTCTATAATCATCATTATCACCATCATTATCATCATCATCATCATCATCATCATCATCATCATCATCATCATCATCATCATCATCATCATCACATTTGGGGAAATGGCAAATGCGTTTCTAATTCAAAGATAAGAAGCGGCAAGTTTGACTTAATGAAAAAAAAGGAAAACTGAAGCCTGCAGGTGAAATCATACACATTTTTGTTGCTTTCTATTACCTGCTGTGTAACTGTAGGGTTAGTTTGTTCAGACATTGTATAATACTGAAATATATAATGTCGGAGTCTTACACCGAGGTATCTATATGATGAGATAACGCTTCTTGGAAAACTCATCGAGGATCATTCTAACGTGTCAAAAGTAATGGGTAAGTCATAAGAAGGGTCACTGTGTACCATATTAATAATGTTGTTAAATTTGGATGGTGAGCGAACGGGCTCAAGTGGTAGAGCGTTAGTCTCCCAATCGGCAGGACCCCAGTTCGACATCCACAATAGCTTAAAATGTTTTCGGTCCTATTTCGTACCCAACTGGTTGGGTCGGTGTCAGTATAATGTGACCGCGTGAAACAGGAGTTAAGATACCCCGGTACTGTCTGTGTGTAGCGGCAGGTTAAATTTTCAGACGTTAGTCTTAGGATCCGTCCACAATATAGTCAACAGTGTTGACATTAGACTTTAAGCACCCAACTCAACTCAACTTAACCCAGTTTCTCTTTTTGGGCAGAAATTGAAAATGAAGCAGGAGATAAGAAGAAAGGAAAAGTAAATAAAATTAATAAGTAATGTGTAGAAAGAGAATAATATCGATGGAATCAGTCATCGGATAGAATAAAATGTTAAAAAGTGAGAAGAGAGGGAAAAGAAAGACATTAACCTTTGCCCTATATTTGTTTGATCTCTTTGGTGCGATTTCAATGCGGGGGTCATTATTAATTCTATCTATTCCATAATTAGGCCAATGGATTATTAGTTTTAGCAACCAACACAGTTTTCCCCCTGATGTCAATGATAATAATTATTTCACAATGATTACACTTCAAATTTAGCCAATTAAATGACACCTGCGTTGGTTTCAAAAATGAGTGTCTCATGGTCAAAGTAGTCAACGTTAGATTCTGGACATTTTAGAACCGCCTTTTATTATTAGACCGGCATGTTAATCTTCTTAGGGCCGGTGTAAACCCATAACCGTCTTTAAATGAACGTAAATAAACGTGACTAACGTCATCGGGAAAGTTAAAACTGTTGACGGCGGCTGTGAAGTTTACAGAATCTCTACACTACATGTACGAATATAACTTTTCATGTCACATTTTTCTACTCAAGGATAGGCCAAACATAATAATAACAGTGGGAGTGCCGAAGATCCTAGAAACACATAATAAAGTTTCAGTTCCAGTGCGATGTTTTGTAACTTTGATTTCTACACACAGGCCCGTAAGTACAACGTCGCTGTAGGTTACGACTCGTCTTAAGCTTTTTATTCGCGTATTCTGTATTATATACTCTATAGACAAGCTGAAAGATACGGCGACGTTGTACATGCGCTCCATAGTTATGAAACTTACAAGTTATTCCGAGCATCTTTTCTTGAGATAATTGTACGCGATAAAGTTTGAGTTTTGAGTCTTTTATATAAACTGGTGCGATATTTGTTTTCCTAGATTTTTAAACTATCAAACTCAGAGCATCTTTTTGTCCACCATCCATCAACTAAAGACAAGTTTTCCTCTCGAACTTCAATTGCTGAATTATTCTTGTATTTTTCTCCATTAAAACCTTATTCCCCCTCGGTATCATCAGAATTAAAAATTATATTTATTTTAGTTGTTTAGATCTTGTTGTTTTGTTGTTTTGTTTGTTTGTTGTTGTTTGGTGTTGTTGTTTTTTTTCGAATTCAGGATGGAAGGTATTCTTGTGAAACTAAAAATACGCAAATGGAATATTTGAAAATACCTTCTATATTATTATACTCGGTAAAAGGCAGCTTGAGTTTCTCTGTCCATTATCTCCTCCAAAATCATTCAATGTAGACCTACAGAAGTGTGGTTGGCTAGAAATTCAGCTTTTAGATTTTAGTCTCCAATATGCTTTAAAAAATAACGAGGATATACTTTTGAAAAAAAAATTAAGAAATAAGCTTCAAAATACTTCTTTTTTATAAAATAAAATCCATTTATCCCTGCGCAGAACTCCCACGAACGACAAAAATTTGCCGAATTTCATTCTGTACCGGTTTGGTCGGTGTTGGTATAAATTGACTGGCTAAGATGGGAGTGGAGGTCTCCTCGTATGTCTCTGGGTGGCAGCATTTAAAATTGCCAGACTTTAGTCTTGGGGTTCGTTACAATAGAGCCCATATAGTGTTGACGTTGAGATGTTATACAACCGACTCAACTCAACCTCCACAGAGATCCTAGATTTAGGCAGGCGCAAACACTAGTCTTACACTTTGAGAAAATTTAGGGGTTGTGCTAGTCCAAGACTAAAGCGCGCAGATTCCAACCTGTTTTGGAGAAATATGATCTCCAATACCATCTATATGCTGATAATACTCAGGTTTAAATCATTGTGAGCCTGAAAATCTCAATGTGATGTTGAAGAAAAAATATCAGTGTTTACAAGTACAGAAATGGATTGGTGATAATAAACAGAAGTCATGTTTATATTAAATGCAAAACACAACATTAGTACATCACAGTTTTATGTAAATGACCATGTTGTTAAAAAGTCAGATCAGGTTAAAAAACAAACAATCTTGGGCTCCATCTTAGATACAGAATTGTTAATGTCCCCATTTATTAGCCATCTATGTAAAAATCTGAATTAGCATTATGCGCCATTGTTTACAACCAATATAATATTATTCCCTTCCAGATTAGACTATTGCAATACGTGGTCTTTCACAAAAATAGAAGTTGTAAACTACAGTTAATCCAAAATCATAGATTAAGCACAAGAATCAGAAGGAAAGAGCACATAACTCTTAATCTTATGAAACTGCACTGGCTACCCGTTGAACACAGAATAGAATATAAATTGGCACTGTTTTGCTATAAATCTTTATAAGATATGTATCAGAATCCATACATTTGTATAAGTCTGTAACATCATTAAGATCATAATTATGATGATAACACCATTATTACAATGTCTGTAATGAACCTAAACAGTTATGGCGAAGGAGCTTTCAGCGAGTTTGATCCCCCCTCTGATCTCGCCTCCTGGCTGGCTGGTTGAGCGGGTTGGTTTCTGAACGCTCAAGGTCTGCAACAGGGCTATATTGCGGACGAGCCCCAAGACTAGAGTCCGACTAGATCAGTGTCTGTAAAATGAATGTGACCGACCAAATGCTCAGTGTTCAACTCAATCGTCCTATCGCAGAATTTAAGTTGGTTGCTTATCGCCCAAAGTCAGCGCTAAATAGGCTATGTTGTGAGCGGGTCACAAGGCTAACGTCTGACACTGTTATGTGCTGCCACACACGAGACAGTTTTGGGAGACCTGAACTCAGTCTCAGTGGTCACATAATACTGATACCAACCCAACCAGTAGATGACGAAAAAAACGATCAACACTCTCACATAAACCCTAATGATGGTCAGGCAGCTGTCTGACTAACAGACCAAAACACACGGAGTTGGAATTAGATTGTAACAAGATAATTATTGAAGAGATTAAGTTCATTCTAAACAAAAATTAAAATTACGTTTACATATTTCTTTTCTTTCATCGGTACACACGCACTGGAACAAATCCAACTTTTCCTCTTACTCTAAGGTGATGGTAATGACAGTGTCAAACTAAAACCACAGAGCAATTTTGTAATGAAATAGTACAGAAATAAAGTTCATTTTGAACAAAATGTTTCTATAATATGTGAGCTTTATTGATATTAGTTGCTTGTAATAAAAAAAACGAATTTCTCTCTGATTCTCAGGTGATTGTCAAGAAAATGCAGACTCAAACCACATAGAAGTTTTGTAAGAGAATACTCAGAAGTAAAGTCAATTTTGAATAAAAATAAAGAAATGGTGTTAAACCATCTGTATTATTCCTATAGCAATAGCTAAGTCAAATGCTCGACAAACAGATAGACAGACAGGCAGACAGACAGACAGACAGACAGACAGACAGACAGACAGAGAAAGAGATAGATAGATAGAAAGAAATACCTTTAATCTATGACATATCTCCACAAATCCTTGATTAATCCTGCGTATGGCGTTACTGAAGTTGAGGAGGTGGGAGAAAAATCCAACATGGAAAACAAATTATTTCCTGATATGTACTTAGAACCAAATCAATACCGTGTAGAGCATTTTTCTTTTTTTAGAAATCAAATTATTCTTTTGAGCCCTCCAATTGTAAAGAATAATTTATGTTCAAGGTTCTGAGTTAACGGGAGGACAGATGTATTTTTCCATGGCCAGTTTATGATATAGTGTTTAATATTTACTTAATTATTACAAAATCACGACCGACTTCGCATCCGATTAATCAGCACTGACACCACACAAATAGACTTAAGGCCGATCGCCTTGGCAAGCCACACCTTGTCGGTTAGTCTAGATAATTTGATCGTCCCTGATCACTAAGTCCTTTGTCTTCAGCAAATTAGACGTGGCAACTGCCACATCTCATCGAAGCGTGGACAAAATTACAGATTTAATCGTGCCGCGGTGGTATCCAATTCACACTAGTTTTGCCAGACACGCAGGCGTTAAATAATTATCCCAAATTTAAACAACGCTTTGGAAGAAAAAGCGGCAATTCCTAATCAATCCATGATTTCGTCTGTTAGATCTATATCTTGTTACTTCTCGTGCAAGCTTGACGATAACATGCCAATTACGAAAACTTAATCAATCCCTTAGACATGGTTGTTTATGGTCATTCATTGGCTCAGTCAGTCTAGGGTAGTGCTATAATTGGACGCCGATATATATTCTTTACCTTTCCGTCTTGGTTTTGTTGTGAGCTTCGTATAGCAAGGCATCTAGTGATTGTCGGGGGAGAGTGTAGGTGAGAAGAGGCGAAAGTGTGAGACAGGGGAGGAGGTGTTAGTTGTTAGATATTGAGAGAAAAAGAGTGTGTGAGTATAAGAGAGTTAGAGAGAGAAGGGGGGGGAAGAAGGAAAGAGAGAGGAAGTGAAAGATAGAGAGAAAGAGAAAGGGAGACAGAGACAGAGAGGGGAAAACAAAATCAAAGGATATTACGAGTATATTGATAGATATTTTTTTCTTATTTAATATTATTAGAAAATATGAATCCTTAAACATAAATTTGACTAATCCAATTGAAGAGGCGAGGGATAAAAGAGAACTGCTGTGTCTACACACGAGTTTATATGATGGTACAGTGTTTCCCTTTTCTTTTTTTTTCTTCTTCTTCTTCTTCTTTTTTTTTTCGAAGAATCTCTTGAGGTAACCATAGTCTAAACCTGCTGAATGCGTAGGATTGTTTGAAGGGCTTTCACTGTGATGAGTCGAGAAATCTAATGGCAAAGCGAAGTAATATGAAGTACGTATATAAGAACTTGAAAAGACACTGTCAAACGGAAAGAGTGAAAAGGCATGCGAGAGAGTGACAGAGACAGAGAGAGAGACAGGCAGAGAGAAAGGGGGGAAACATAGAGAGAGAGAGATGGAAAGAGATAAAGAGAAGAAAGAGAGACAGGCAGACTTACAGACAGGCATACAGATAGACAGAGAGAGATAGACAGACATGTAGAGAGAGAGAGAGAGAGAGAGAGAGAGAGAGAGAGAGAGATAGGAAGCCAGAGACAGATAGACAGAGAGAGAGGGAGAGAGAGAGAGGGAGAGAGAGGGAGGGAGAGAGAGGGAGAGAAAGAATAGGGGGACAGAGAGAGTGTGGGAGATCACGAGTGAATGATATATCAAGGGAAGCTATCCTTTACATTTTAGTGGCACAAAAAAGTATTCTTGCCTCCCTTGTTTTTTTTCCGTGTGCTTGTGTATGTATGGATGTATGTGTGATAGCCGGCACCGAGGCTAACTAAACGAAGCTTGTTCAAGGTTAAAGTGAGCTACCGGTTATGTACCTCTCTAACCTAGTTAGTACATTTTACATACATGGACATTGTACTAGACTTCAGGCTATCCGGCTGATATGTCTGCTGATTCCTCTTGTCTTAGCCTCATGGGACATGGGGCTATCTGGTATCCTCGGACATGGCTGATCTGTCAAAATTTAATAATGAAGCGATGTGTTTCGACTCTCCTCTGTTCTGGGCGACTGTACGAAGACGTTCAAGATCCCTGCTTGTGTATAATTAATGTGGCCAGCGGTGTTGTTCAGGCTTTTCACGTTTTGCCTGGGTGTTGACTGTTGAGACGGTACCCCAAGGGCAGAACACCAGCTTTCGACTCAGGAGTTAGTGGTTCGAGCCCCCTACTGGTTGGGTCGGCGTCAGGTTAATGTGATCGGCTGAGACAGAGTCATGGTATCCCCGTTCTGTATATTATGTTCATATTTTTTTTTCTCATAGTCCCATAATTATAGATCAGCATTGAATTCACGAGCGCCCATTATGTCGTTCCTTTTCCAATTGTTTGTACTGGACTACGTTGGCCATCTCTTTTCTTTAGTATATAGCTTTGTTGCCCAGGAGTAAAGAGCACACCTTTTTTCCGTTTTCTACTCTTCTGCAATCTTCTTTTCTTTTTATTTTTTATGTTTGTGTATGTACATATTTTATACACTTTAGTTGGCATTTATACAAGACAGAGCGAGTGTGGGAGATCAGGCGTGGATGATATACAAGGGAAGCTATCCTTTACATGTTAGTGGCACGAAAAAAGGTATTCTTGCCTCCCTTGCTTTTTTGCGTGTGCTTGTGTGTGTATGTATGTATGTGTGATAGTAAGCACTGAGACAAACAAAACGGAGATTGGTCAAGGTTAAAGTGAGCTACCGGTATGTACCTTTCTAACCTATTTAGTACATTTGACATACATGTATATTGTACTAGACTTCAGGCTATCCGGCTGAGATGTCGTCAGATTCCTCTGAGCCTAATGGGACATAATTATTATGATATGGCCATTATGGCTGAACTGTCAAATGCTGCAGCGATCTTTCCACTCTCCTGTTCTAGGCGGCTGTGCGAAAACGTTCAAAAGAACATTGGCTTCCGACGCAAAAGGTCCCGAGTTCGAATCCTGGCTGTTGCGTTCCCTACTGGTTGGGTCGGTGTCAGTATAATGTTACCGGCTGAGACAGGAGTCATGGTATCCCCGCCCTGTCTCGTGTGTGGCAGCACATAAAATTGTCAGACGTCCGTCTTGGGGCCCGTCCACAATATAGCATATATAGTGCTGCTGTTGGACGTTAAACCAACCCAACCCCAACCCTCTTCTTTTTTTATACTTGTGTATGTACATATTTTATACAGTTTTGTTGTTGGCATTCATGAAAAGTCTCACTCCAGCTACATCTTCCTGAATCTTTGTGACGTCGATGGAATCGGCCTTAGAGACGAAATCCTCGATATCCGCATAAGCCAACCCTGTGCATACAGAGAATTTCATCTTCTCGGGCCAGATACACGATATATAATACAGGTCTCAGGTTGTAACTCCGTATAAATATTCAGATCTTATGTGTGGAGAATTTCGTCTCCTCGGGTCTTTCTTTTAGGTTTTTTTAGATACGTGATAAAGGATACATGGCTCAGGTTATTACCTCGTATAAATATTCAGATTGTATGCGTATAGTTAATTACTCACTAGTTATCTATATGAGCTAGGTCGCATTGATATGGGTCCATGTTTTGTTTGAAGACCATGTTTTGTTTGAAAGGCGTATTCCGTTCCATGTTTTGTTTGAAGAGCTTAATATTCTATCTCTGGGGTCAGTTTCACTCAGTATTTGACTCAGTGCTATACTATGGTTTTATTCTTCCTACAAATAATAACGATAACATTTTTTTCTCAAGGTGTTCAACCAACTTCCGCATTGTATTAGGTCGGGGGTTGATGACCTTACTAACAGTTACAAAATAAGTATACTATACTGTTGGTATCTCCTATCACCTGAGAAGTAGAATTTCTAGTCAGGAAATTAAACATCTCTCTCTCTCTCTCTCTCTCTCTCTCTCTCTCTCTCTCTCTCTCTCTCTCTCTCTCTCTCTCTCTTTCTATTTGTCTGTCTCTGTCTCTGTCTGTCTGTCTGTCTGTCTGTCTGTCTGTCTGTCTGTCTGTCTGTCTGTCTGTCTCTCTCTCTCTCTCTCTCTCTCTCTCTCTCTCTCTCTCTCTCTCTCTCTCTCTCTCTCTCTCTCTCTCTCTCTCTCTCTGTCTTTGTCTATGTGTTTGTGTCTCTCTGTCTGTGTCTCTCTTTTCATGTCTCTCCTGTCTGTCTGTCTCTCTCTCTCTCTCTCTTCTCTCTCTCTCTCTCTCTCTCTCTCTCTCTCTCTCTCTCTCTCTCTCTCTCTCTCTCTCTCTCTCTTTCTCTCCACCTTTGTGTATAACGTCCCCTACGTACTTCATCGGTGGGGATTCATATGCGGCGACACTAACTCTCAGTGCCTGTCTGTATTTATCGTCGGTTCAGAGCCACTTCAATCTATCTCCATTTAAAATAAGAAGGAGATAGGACAAATCAGTTATATCTATGACTGTCTGCGAGTCTGTCTAAATATCACAGCTTCAGCGATATAGGTCTGTTTGCATCCGAGTAGACTCAATGTACCTATAGACAGAGTAGATCTCGTGCACCCATAAGCAGAGTAGATCCAGTGTAGCTATAAGCAGAGTAGATCCAGTGTAGCTGTAAGCAGAGTAGATCCAGTGTAGCTATAAGCAGAGTAGATCCAGTGTAGCTATAAGCAGAGTAGATCCAGTGTAGCTATAAGCAGAGTAGACCCAGTGTATCCATAAGCAGAGTAGACCCAGTGTATCCATAAACAGAGTAGACCCAATGTACCCATAAACAGAGTAGACCCAATGTACCCATAAACAGAGTAGACCCAATGTACCCATAAACAGAGTAGACCCAATGTACCCATAAACAGAGTAGACCCAATGTACCCATAAACAGAGTAGACCCAATGTATCCATAAACAGAGTAGACCCAGTGTGCCCATAAACAGAGTAGACCCAGTGTACCCATACACAGAGTAGACCCAATGTACCCATAAACAGAGTAGACCAAATGTACCCATAAACAGAGCATACCCGATGTACCCATAAATAGAGTAGACCCAATGTACCCATAAATAGAGTAGACCCAATGTATCCACAAACAGAGTAGGCCCAATGTACCCATAAACAGAGTCGAGCTAGCTAGGTGTTTCCGATAAATATAGTAGATCCTGTGTGCCTATAAACAGAGTGAATCCCGTGTATCCATAAAGACAGAGAAGACACAGGGTAGGCCTTCCTATAAAATTGTCTAGTGTATGCGTACCCATCAACGCGCTGGTACCTATCGACCAGTGGCCGTGAGAAGCTTGACCCTGCGCGCTGCGACCAGGCACGATCTGCTCATGTGTTGAACGCATGCCGCGGTTGCGCCGCCTGTCTGGTGTAGTACTAGCAGTCTAGCACGGTCTTCACTCGGCCTTGCTTTCGACAGCTGCTGTCTGAAGGACGAAGTTGGAACTTCACACACCCCCCGTTTTCTTTTCCGCCTCCTCCCACTTTCTCTTCCCATTTCCTTCCTCCTCCTTCTTTTCCACCGCCTTCCTCCTCTTTTTAAAATTTTACTTCTCTTTTTTTCCCTCCTTCTTTTCTTCCGTCTCTACATCCTCTTTCTTCTTCTCTTTTTCCGCCTCCTTCTTTTCTTCCACTCTCTTCCTCTTCTTTTCTTCCGCCTCCTTCCTCTCATTCCCCTATTTCTTTTATTCTGCCCTCTTCTCTTACTCCTTCTTTTCTACCGCCCTTTTCCTCTTTTTTTCTCCTCATTTTCTTCCTCCTCCTTCTTTTCTTCCGCCGTCTTCCTGTTACTCCTACCCCTTTTCTATCCCCTCACTCCCTTCCTTCTCCATCTGATTCGCCTAAAAAGGACTTTATTGTAACTACATCCGCTTCGTCCTTCTTTTCCCCCTTATACTTTATCCCCATCTCCTCCTCTCTCTCCTTCTTTCCGTCCTCCCCCTTCTATTTTTCTAACCCCTCCATCTCTCCCTCCTCTTTTTCTCCTTATCCTTCCGCTTCTTTTCTTCATTTGTTCCCCTTTTCTTCCCTTTCTTTTCCATATGTTCGCCTAGAGACCGCTTCCATCCCATCTTCTTCTCTTCCGCCTTCTTACGTTAATTCTCTTTCTCTTTCTCATCTTTCTGCTCCACCTTTGTAAATTAAAATAAAGGGCTAAAAGATACATACAACAAGAAAGAAAATGGGAATTTTCTATAAGCTTACACGAAGTCGTTTTATTATACGATCATGCGTTATTATGTAACCGTGAGTCATTATTCCAATAAAATAAATCATTATTTTTGTCTGGCCGCCGAAAAATGCGAAACTCTCATAATTTAAAGTTTCAATAAAGTTTACAATTATACAATGTGGAATAAAAATTGCGATGCACAGCGTTTCTATCCATTGTTTGAATATGAATGCGACACTTTTAAGTTCATAAACTAAGCTTATAGCAAAATTTAGACATAAACACTAGGCTATTTATCGCCATTGTAGGCCCTACTCCAAAGAGAAGCGTTTATTCTTCCTGGCTGTAATCCTGTCCGACCTTGACACGGGGTCATGTTGTCTAACGCTGAAGACAATCATCACAGAGTAAACATACTGCTAGTGCATGTACAGGTCTACAGAGCACAGACTGAAGACAAGAGACAGCCGCTTAGCCCGTGGTCACTCGTTCAAGCCTATCACTGGGCTACGGGGTCAGGTGTGAGGTCAGCAACCATCAGCTGGTAAGCCTTAAGCTTCCGTGAAATCTCTTGTGATGCAGATCTAAGGAACCGATCAATTAATAGAACTGCATGTATTGAAATTAAATGTTAACCTATGTTTATAATTCTTGAACAAGAACCAGGTGAAGATTCTAGATCTAGATCTAGATTTTCTATTTTTATATCTAGATCTAGTGTTAGATATAAGATCTGGGATAGAATGCACAAACAAGACGTAGCTTACGTCTGCTCGTAACAATGTAAGAATAAGAAGGCTTATGACGAGACGTAAGTTACGTCATGTTTACAAGTGCATTCTGCCCCTAGCCTTGATGTTTACATAATTTAAGTTGTAGATCTAGACCTAGACCTTTATACAACTGTTGTACCCAACTGCTCTTCTGTTTCTAAAATAAATGTTATGGAGATAGATCAAAGACTTCTAATCTAGAGTTGAGATCTAGATTAGATTTGCATCTAAATCATGTGCATAGTCCTAGCTTATCTTCGTCTAGGGTCTATTTTTGTCTGTAAACACTTTTTTTACAAATTATTTAGTTGCAGTGACACCAAGAGAGCAACATGTCATCTCTAGATCTGCATTTCCTCAAGGAGCACATCAATTCACTGCGTCTGGAGAATGGAGCAGACGTGGAAACTTTGCTTCAGTCCAAACTGGTGGTCGAGGCGCTAGAGCGGACGCAGATGCCAGTGCTTTGTCTGGCTTGCTATGTCCCTAAGGTCAGTCTGTATGCACTGTATGGTGTTTCTAAATCTAATGGGATAGACCTGTCTAATGACTGCTATACACGCTAGATCTATATACCGGCACAGTGCTACGATTACGGCATAAGTAAGACCTATGCAAAAATGCAAGTGATACATCATTATAAAGGTGACAATAAGATTTATCTCACTAAACTTTCAGATAATAAAAATGCTAATAGGTTTTTGCTCTATCTGTTTAGAAATCTATCCAATTTGAAGCAGAGGTAAGGGAAAATGAACAGTTTATATTGATTATCTTAAAAGTAGCAAAAGTGACTTATAAATGCCGAAACCATAGTTATTAGTGCATGGAAATTATACAATGTTTTATGTCAAAAGATTGCTACACTACATACTTCTCATATTTACTCAGTACAAATGAATTTCTTTGGACCTCAAACTTGTTCTTCCATCCACAGAACAGCCTCTGTCGTATCTCTTTCTTGAAAATCACAGTGCTATTATATTCGTGTTCTAAAATGTATTGAAGGAGATTAATATTATTTCTTGTTATAGAGTTATCTGGTAGAAATGCTTTGCAAAATTCATGCCTATTGAGTAATGAAGAGAATATGCATTGCTTATACTCTATGTTATCATTATTCTATGTTCAATTCAATTTTTGAAAAGGAGAGAGATGTATTGTACAAGAACCATGGTTTGTAATAATATTATCTTCAATACATTATTATATATAAAAAATAGTTAGAGAAGCGCACCTATTATACATCTTGTTAATTTTTTTTATTATCCTGACTTTACATTTATGCACAAATGTACAGTTTTCTTTTCTTTTCTAATCATTGACAGGTGCGACTAGTGATGTCAATCTTAGAGAAAACTGCCGATGTGAATGTCTGCGGTAAAGATGGAATGACTCCGTTACACATCATCAACTCCAGAGAGAAATCCCAGCATGTTCACCTGAAAATCGCAAGAGCCCTCGTTTCCCGCGGAGCTGATGTGAATGCTCGAGACTCGTGTGGAAACACACCGCTGATCCTCGCATGCCACAGCAACCAGACAGACATGGTGGAGTTTTTACTCGCCTCGGGCTGTGACGCGAATATCTCTGACTGTGAAGGTCGCACTCCATTCTCCTTGGCCTGCCAGATGGCAACGGACCAGTGGTACTTCTGGAACTCGGAGTACATGAATGACTTGGATGAAGAAAATACCGCAGAGATTTCAGATCAGGCCAGAGGTAGCCTCGATACTGGCCGATACCCTCCGGACGACAACTTTCCACCCCTGGTCATCTGCCGGATGTTGCTGAGCTCAGGTGTGAGCCCCACCCAGTCCACCCTCCTTCCCACGGCCGTGCTGTACGGGACCAGCGATACCGTGCGCGATTTCCTCCGGCTGGGCATGGATGTAAACATGATGGACAGCAACGGGCGATCGCCGCTGGGCTGTTCCTGCAAGTCGTCCTACGTCCCCACGTCCATGGTGCGCCTGCTCCTCGAGCACGGGGCAGACGTGAACGAAGCCGAGAGGGGGCGGAAAGAAAAGCCGCTCGTGTTAGCCTACGTGTTCAACTTCGTGGATAAGATGCACATTCTCCTGTCATATGGTGCTACTGTATCTCCGGAAGAGATGTCCGAGCTAATCTCCATCAGTATTTCCAAATGGTTTCTCGAAAATCCAGACGTTGTCCACGAGGACAGTGAAGAACTGCGACCGTTGAAGCTTCTCCTGAAGGCCGGGTTCAGACCAGTATATTCCATGATAGCCATGAAGCTGAATCTTGTGTCCCTTTGCAGCAGTTACATAACAATTCGTCCCTGGATCTACAATCTGATTTCACCAATGCTTACGCTGTCGGATATTTGCCGAGTGAAAATACGCTCCCAGCTACAACCAAGCATCAATGAAAATATTGGATACTTGCCTCTACCAAATGCGCTCAAGAGCTTTCTAAGATTTGACGAGTTCTCTTCAGAAAAATGGAGCAGCTAGTATTGGTGCGGTTGTTATTGTACCTCCCCTAATTTTCCTTTTATTTGGCCATATAGCACTATAATTGTGCGTGTCTTATCAACTTAATTCTCGAACTTTGCAGGAAAAAAATACATAGATTTGTTGTCAGTGGCTTTCTACTTGATAGAACTTTGAAATGTGAAGATAAGAGAGATGGAAATATCTCATTGCCTATTTACTTCAAGAGACTTTGAAGAATTCACAATAATTGTGCAGGCAAACAAATCAAGGATAATTATTTACAACATTACGCTGCCATACATTATTATTGTCGATGTAGAAGTTAGGATGCAGCATTGTGAAATTGAAATTTCTTGTGTGGAAATGAACTGTTATTATTCATAAAGATTTTAATTCCTGTAACCTTCGCAGGAACAAATTTCAGCTGTTTTTTTTTTTTTAATAAAATGAAAAATTATTGTGTTAAATATTACACAAATAAAGGAACAATCAAACATTATCGTCAACTGAGAACTTCCTATTTAATTTCAAAATGCTTAAATGTCTTTTTTTCGTTAAATTTTTTATGTCTTTGTAAAAATCAAACAAACCAAAAAATTGTTAATGGTGCCATTTGTATGTAAATCAATTTCAACCTGATTAATAAATTGTAAATTGCCTTTTCCTCTTGCATGTGCTAAAATGTATTTTGAAGTTTAACTGAGTACTCTAAATCGTTAATACTTTAAAGAATTAACAAAAAGCAATATCACTATGGCTTTCCTTTGCATTGCTTGCAATGTGACTTTTACCGTAGTCATGCTTTGCAAGATACTTGGAGGCTGAAAATATAGATAATATAGAGACAATTGGGCAGTTTGACAACTGCCGATTTATTCAGCAGTGACTAAATACATTTTTCATTTGTATAGCGATCTGACAATGGAGAATTTGGATATCAAAGATTTTCCAGGAAACGTAGGAGAGTGAAACTTTCAAAGAGCCCTGACATAGTTCTAACCAAACTGGCAGTATCATTGATTGGACTAAAATTCCGAAAGATCCGTGAAATTTTAAAAGATCCAATGAGACATGAGAATGATATCGCAAGACCATCCAGCAAGTAATGTCTTTGATGAAACTAAGGGACCCAAGAAATTCATCATGAAATTATAACCATGAGGTACTGATTCTCATAATTTCATTTTAAAGCACTAATAGAATCTAGCTTTGTGAGCTTTTAACTTTCTGAAATATGCCAGGATTTTTAAAAAGATATTCTTTTTTGTCATGTTGCAATATTCTGCGTTGTAAGGTTAGAGCAGGAAACTGACTGTTTGATAATAGCCGTAAACTTATTTGATACCACAGATGTACGTCATTTATAACAAAAGTAAGATGTTTCGCATGTAAAAAAATAGTGTTTGTGATTCTCTGAAAACCATTTTTAAACCATAATTTAAAGCACATGTATGGATGAAAATGTTATGTAATTCTACTTAATCTCTACAGTGTTGAAGATATAATTATCTGATATTTGCTATAAAAATTTGTTACAATACGGAGCTACACAAAACTGCAAAATGGAAGTTATATATGTCCAGAGGCCTCATTCTTAAGAATAATTATTGATGAACTGAGTTAAAACGCAACAGTTTAGAAAAATGAAAATAAATTTTTAGAAACTGATAAGTTGGGGCTACAGTAATGAAGTGTCAGTATATGATTCTTTTCTCACGAGTTCATTTTTAACTTCATAGAAATCCATACACTGTATTTATAAAAGTAAATATTCAAGAAACCCATATTATAATTGTAAAGGTCGAATCTACACAAGAGTATGGTCAGCTTGTAAAATACTTTGTATACATTTTTATTCTTTTCTCTTTTACAAAAAATAGCAGTGGAAAGGGTTTCACAGGGGTTATAATATTCCATAATATACATATAAATATTATTCATATCAAACATATGTTAGTTCTTATCGAATAGTTGGTATGGTTCTTATGATATCTTTCCTTCTTTTTACAGGTTTAAAGATTATTTGTTTAATAACTTTTTTTTTTACACTTATGATTATACTTGAGTAGATTTGTTTGACCTATTTTAACATAAATGCAGTGTATGTTTTAATACATCCATATTTTATTTTATAAGTTTTGTTTATTGACGCAAAATGTTTTTATTTTGAAACTTTTTTTTTTAAAGGTTTGATCCTTCTTTAGGAAAGTTTTATCTTTGCAAATAAAACAAAAATCCAACAAATGAAATATTTATAAAACAACTAAATGACAGTGTTTTATAATAATTATTAACATTCTTCCAAAGACTTTGGATACTTGTTTGTTTTTTAAAGGAAATTTGTGCAATAATTTCACATTAAAAAAAAAAACTTTTTCATGCAAAAGTAAAGCAATATCATCATTTTACTATTTGCGTAAGAATTGTAAACCAATACATTCATGCATAAGAAATTCTGGTGTGTATACATGTTTACTGTTGATCATTCCACGCGTTTCATAAATGCTTATGATGGAAGGAGGATCCATATTTATTTGTATGAATTTTAAATATGATTTCCTCAATACATAAACATTATTACACATTATTAGAATCATACAGATACAGAGCTTTTATTTCATATGATCTAAGTTAAAATAAGCTATAGCCATATCAACCAACCCTAGAAATTATATTCCCGAGAGTAAATTGCTTTTGTTTTTATTAATATTGCATCAATTTGTGTCCTGCTTTATTGATGAATCCTATAAAAAGATCTTTATATGAATCAGTTTACTCTTTGAAGCATTCAATAGTTCTAGTTACTGGTGAAAAGATCATTGGAAGTAAAGTTGATTTATATGGTAAATAAAAATTACATATGAAGGTGGTTGGTTTTGTATTTATGCAGTTTTAGCTTTGTTTTCTTTCTTTGTTTTTTTCCCTCTTTTTTTTTTCTTTTTTTTTTTTTTTGCTTTTAAGCAACAGATCAGTATAAAAAAAAATGTTAAGTCAAACTCATCATACATCAGGAGTGCCAGATTTCAGGGTTAGCCAGGAACGAGGGGCCGAAAAAGTAAAATTTAAATTAGGCAATGATCTACTTCTTTCATATGCTTCTATAAATATAGGGTATAAAATACAAATGAAACTTTTTAATAAAGCTTGCAATACAAAAAGTTTGGACTATTTTTTATGTTTGATGAATAAAACTTGGTACACATTGTTAGGACAGCATGTTGATCTGTGTACTTATATTTTGGTTATATTTTATTGATGTATGTTATAATTGCTTTTGAAATTATAGTCAGCCGTGTTTAGTACAAGAAAGCCTGTTTGTTCTGTTATCACGTGTATCAGCAATTTGTGAGCTAGGTTTTACTGCTTTCTTTGCTGGGATTTTTACCAATCTAGGTTTGTCGTCTTATAGCCGGGATCGAGGCAGGAGCTGTTTGCTGCCAGTTTGCATTATTCTCTATACAAGAGTAACAAGTTTCATATTTTCAGTAGACGTGAATTACATCGCGTCAGTGGGATTCTCTGTATCCCAAGTCACTAGTTATTTGTGAAGTATTTATTGCCTTTGAGAGGCATGTTTTGTATCCATGCTGCTTAGAACACGTTACAGCTTTTTTTGGTTGCGCTGCTTCTTTTCTAGCCGGTAAGCTTCCGAATTGTGTTATTCCTCTATTGTTATATCTCTATATAATTATAGAGTTGTTAGTATTAGTTGGGAACTGAACCTACATTCCAACCTCTGTGTGAACTGTCGCTGCCCTTCAAACCTGTGTCTTCAAGTTACCTTCGAGCTGCTATTGAGACGCTATCCCTTGCGCCGTCGTCAATCTGCCTGTTAGTCACCATGTGTGGTCTGACTGTGTACCCTTTCGTCGTTGGACCATCATTGTTGGATCGTCGTCGCACGGGACTATCACATAAGTGTTTTTCTAGAGCTCAAACTGTCGTAAATATACAATCTGGTCTTCGTTAATATTGATTTGATGGGCCATTTAATTGTATTTTGAACTACTCGGTATTTGTCGCATATTTTTTTTATACTCCTATATTTGTGTGTATCATGTAAATATTAATTCCTATTATTTTGGTTTAATTATATTTTGGAATTGCCAATTTTCGTAAGTCGTTTTCTATTTTCCCGTGATTCGTCTCGTCCATTGTTGGAATTAACAAGTCAGTCCTAACTAATTCTCTATAGAGAGAGGGTGAGAGTTCTCTCCCTCTCTCTGGGTTACAGTCTCCTAGGTTCTCCTGGAGAGACATATGGCGACCTGTCCAAAAACTGACGACTGACAATTTTATGTGCTGCCACACACAGGACAGAGCGGGGATACCATGACTCCTGCCTCAGCCGGTCACATTATACTGAGTCAGTCCGAACATTATGGTGCTAACACAGGTAGCCCTAACACACATGTAGCAGGAAGAACCATTACACAAATGTGATTCTAATATCATTTCCTAAATATTTTTTTTCACTATATACAATACCACAGTAGAACCAAGGCGTCAATGAATTGATAGACAGAGATAGAAAGAGACAAAGACAAAGAGTTTATTTTATTTGTTATGTCCCTTGATTAGAACTGTCTTTGAAGAGAGGGTGCTTAGCTTCCAGTTTCCTGTCTCCTTGGTTCTAAAACGAAGGGGTTTGCTAGGGTCCTAATTGGTTTAGAGCCTCAGATACACTGATCCCGAGTTAAAGACAACATGCAGAGGTAAAAAACAATGGTATACTCATAAATAAATATAAAATGATGAAAAATGGTCATTAATGTTTATACAGTGTCATGTCTTAAGATCAACCATCTGGGCAGCCAGTTTAAAGTTCTGCATGTGGCTGTGTCATATGTGGCCAATGCCTTGTTATACCTGTGTTATGAGCGTTTGATCACAACATTATGAAAGTGAACCATTGGCAGGCGCAGTATAGATACGTTTTTAATCCTTCAACCGACTTCAATTTTCAGACAGCAAATGTCCGCCCTCAGTATATCTGAGCCCTTATACATAGACAGGATAAATATGAATTTCATAGTCCAAAAATAAAACGATTCAGCAGAGGAGCTGCTGTAGGAAAATTAGAGTCATGGCAAACACTGAAATTAGCATTAAAAGATCCCTCAGTGTTAATTGTTTTACACACCATCGTCAGAAACAAAAACTGTCAGACAAGAAGTCAGATATTAAGAAATCTGTTATAAATTTTATTTATATAAATTATTGATATGTACATTATTAACAATAGCAAAAATTAATGTTTACAAACATTAAACAATATCTAAAACTAATCACACACTTTATTTCACATTGAGAATCTTCCAGTCTGAATTATTCTAAAACTTACAGTATTCTTGTAAACGGAAGGAGATGGAGACAAATGGAGTCTTGCCCAGTAAAACATTACTAGCCTGTCTAACTTGAAACCCAAAAATGGATGGCCAACCCTGTAGGAAAAGTTTTCAAACTTGACTTGCATCACAAAACAAGGAAATAACTGACTCCATAACACTAACTCCCCAATATGTCTGATAACAGCATTAAAACGACCATAGCAAATATTGGAGACTTTTTTTCTCTCTCGCTTTCAAAGTTAGTGGTTAGCAAACCTATTCTTAAGGCAGCTGTTTATTTAACGTCGATTATTCTTGAATTTTGTTTCACTGTTTGGCAATTAAAAGTACGATACATTGCTGGCAGTATATTTAAGTACCCGGTACATCACACATGTATTCGAACCATGTGCATACAGAAGGAGAATTAGTAAGTGCATTTTATTTTACAATTACTTAAAACTCAATGCCTTTAGTCTATGATTCTAAAATAATTCAATGGCATATTATTACAAAACAAATAGGTATTACTCATGCATGATTAAAAAATGTACATTAAAACTGAAAACAGTTATGCAAAATTAGCAGTATTTTCCCGAAGGGTTATGACACACTATATGAGGCACTTCGAAAGAAAATTAAGACTTAAATAACACAAGTTTTCTACCCTTGATTGGAATAATCAAATATTATTTGGCTGGACGGAATGAAACACTTATTCTTCTCACACTGTTTTGTAATAAATGAAGCAAGTTCAGTATTAGGAACATTTAGCATATTACACAATCAGAATAAATACATGATGTAATGTTCAGAAACACACAACGTATAGTCAAAGGGGTACGATTATGGCATAAGTAAGACTTGTGCCAAAATGCAAGTGATGTATTGTCATATAAGTGAAAATGAGACAGATCTAACTCAACAATCACATTAAAATTGGGGAAATAGGTTTTGGCTCTATCTAATTAGAAACATGTGTCCAATATTGAGCAGAAGTTAGGAAATAAAACAGTTTTTATAACTTATCTCAAAAGTAGCGAAAATGACTTATGCCCAAATTGTAGCCCAGTGACAATATATGTTTTATACTTGATGTGTAGTAATTAGCTAAATGTTGCACCCATCCCATTTGAAGGTCTTACGGTTTTAAATAATAACTCTTTATGATTTTCTCTGAGCTGAAAATTGTATAAAATTGTCAAGATTGTCAGACTACATGATTAATAAAAAATTTTCGCTTATTCTTTTTCTTGGCTTGAAAAGTTTTTCTCTCTTTCAAACTTTTTTTTTTCAATTTCATAATTCCAAATCATCCAGATTGACTTCAAAACGAATGCTGATAAATAAATTAATAAAGGACATACTTTTGTACAAACCTATCAAGACACTCTCAAGACAAGAGAGCTTATAAATAAAACCTAAACACACTCTCAGTGTAATACTTACACATGTATTCAACTTGCATAAAAAAAAAAAAATTAAAATTAAATTGTATACATAACTTGTGGAACGCATTTCAAAACTAGGCTGCCAGTTCTACAGGCATCATGAATTCATAAAGTTTATACATTTATTTGTATTCATACAGATAAACTATTCTATCACACTTGCAGCATGGATATTAATGTGTTAACGGGTGAGAAAGATTACCCGTAAAAAGGGCCTAGGAACTAAATTTTAATAAAAGATACATTATTGTATACATCTGAAGGACTTGATGGAAAAAAAAAAACCCACAAAAAACCACAGACATTATGGTTCTGGACACAATGCCTAAAAACAGATGTGAATAAAAGTTCTTTTACCATTTCCTAACTAAGCTGCTTCACACAAAAACACCATTTTCAAAAGAAGAGTACAAATAAATAAACACATAAATCTACTGTATCATTGCAAGGTTTAATGTCTAAAAAGTAAAAAGAAAGCCATGGTTTGGGTAAAACAAAGTCCAGCATTCAGATATCAAAACCCCCTAAAATTGATGCAGAGATTGGGCATTATTTCTTGCATATGGTAGGTATTTAAAATATTTTTTGTGTGGTCATGACTGTATTGCCATCAAATTCTAGTGGCATCACTTCAGATAATCCCTGTTTAAAAACTATGAACTAAAACTTTATATAAACACATTTTTTCTAAGGCACCGATTTCCCTTTTTTTTAAACTCTACAGTCACTGTTTAATATAAACTTAAGATAAAATAAACTTTTAGGCTGCCTCCAAAAAGTTATCCTAGAAAGATTCCACTGTACTGTCAAAGTTTTCGCCTAAACTCTCCAAAGTTTGTGATGCGCCTCTATAGGCTACGACTTGACTGCCACATTCAGGTTGAACAGTATCGACTTGAGGTTGAGGGTGAGGAAGGCATTCTCATTGCCCCCGGCAACCAGCATCTCTTGGATGATGGCCACAATTGTGTAGATCTCGAAGAACCGCTTGTTTGTCCTAATAACAAATTAGAGGGGAAAGGTATTAAAAAAAAGCATGGCAAATACAGTTTTTACATACAAATCAAGCCCAACAAACAAATGCACAGAGAGAATTACTTTAAAAAGTCTATTTATCCGTGAGCTTCCTATTTGAGAAGTTTTAATAACCAAGCACTAGATCTACTCCTGGAATAAAATTAAGATTAGCTATAATGGTGAATTAGAAGTTAAGAGCACGTATTAAGTGGCAAGGACAATCGGTCGGATATTGTTTACAAGCGCAGTATATCAAAAGCGATGATGTCGGGTCTCGTTTTCTGCGCCAGTCTTAATTGATGGACGGCTTTTGTGTAATGAGGAGCGCACTGTAAAGAACACTCTTGAAATGAATTGACTGAGACACTGAACACATCCCTTTGCCTATACATAAAAATAAATTAATATAAGCATTTGTCTACAGAAAAAAAAACTACAATAACCAATGTAAAGCACAGATTTTGGCAAATAAAGATAATTCTTCATATGAGTAACTCTTTATTTCAGTCAAGTATTTTCTTATAGGCAAACAAATGTGTAAATGTACTGTATTTTTGTTGCCAGCACCTGTTCTTATATCAGTATTCCACTGAAAATGTAATTCACTTCAAACCTGTGACAAAATGATAAAAGTATTTTTATCAGAACCAGTTCAACCAAATAATCTAAATTTTGTTCTGACAACATGATTTAACATTGCTGTACAGAATCTATCATATTTTTTTCAATGTAAAGAAAAAAAAAAACATGAAAAAACATGTGCATGCCAGTGTGGGAACTATCAATAAGATTCTCACCTGATCTTGGACAACTTCTGCAGGACGATGCTGAGTCGCTCCATCACTCGGATATCCGGCAGCGGGGTGCGAATAAGCAAGGCAGCGGCTCGGAAGAAGTGCTCGTTCCCACAGCTCTCGAGAAACGTGCGCTGGAACGGCGAGTCTGATGACATCTGCAGCATGACGTCCACCGCGACGCTGATGAAAGTCTGCACAGACACAGACACAGACACAGACACAGACACATACGTAGACACAGACACAGACACAGACACAGACACAGACACAGACACAGACACAGACACAGACACAGACACAGACACAGACACAGACACAGACACAGACACAGACACAGACACAGACACAGACACAGACAGACACAGACACAGACACAGACACAGACACAGACACAGACACACACACAGACACAGACAAAGGTTACAGAATCGTTTACAATATTCAAAATGCATATTGTTCTATTTAAAAATATACACTTTATTTCAGATAATTACCCTGTGCCCATTTGGCTATCATTCAAAAGATGTGACCGAATTTGTTCAGAATTACACCGTTTGAGCTGTATAGGAGATGAAAACTAATTGCTCATCAATCATCAAATGAAAACTAATTGCTCATCAATCATCGGTAAATCATGTTGAAATTCAAGATGTTTCTGATATTGCACTATTGACAAGTTGAATGATGCAATCCTCGGTATAATCATGCTTTTAAAGGGAACAAAAGAAGAGTCAATTTTTTAAATCAATTTACCGATTTTTGTGTTAACAAATGCATACGGCATGGTTGAATGTTCTATTTTTTTTTACAAGCCCGGTTTCACTCACAAAAAAAGTCAGTTAACAACACAAAAATGATCAAATTGGCTTCCTTGTAATCCACAATTCAAGCAGATCACTTTCTCACAAGTCAAGGAAAGACTAATACCTCTATTCCTGATTCATTTTTAATTTCTGAAACATTTTTCATTGCTATCATCTGAATCTGGATGAAAAGAACTAAAAGAACCTCAAGCATTTTGTTAAAAACTGAAGCACACAGGCTTGATATCTCACTACTAACTTGGTTGACAGGTTTGAGGTAAAATTTTATGACGCTTGAATTAGAGAGAAGGAAAACATCAAAATAATAGCTATTAAAACACAGGCTCTCTGTCTCCATACTCACTCTGTTTACCTGTTTGAGGTAGAAAGTTATGACTCTTGAAGGAAATAATGAAAGAATTAGAAAATAACTGTGCAAACACAGGCTTGGTGTCTCAAGACTCACTTTGTTGACTGACTTGAGGTAAATTGTTGTGACACAAAGGAAAGGAAGAATGACAGAACAACAAAAATGCTGAGAACAAACGTTGTCACACAGACTTGGAGTTTTCATCCTTACCTTGTTGACCGGCTTGAGGTAAAATGTTATGACACTTAAAGGAAAATAAGAAGGACAGAACAAGAAAAGCTGTGAACAAACATTGCCACACAGGCTTGACTTCTCCATCCTCACTTTGTTGACTGGCCTGAGGTAAAATCTTATGACACAAAGGAAAGGAAGAAGAACAGACCACAACTTAGCGTCTTAATCCCTACCTTGTTGACGGGCTTGAGGTAGAAGGTGATGATGCTGGACGCCTGGTAGTAGAGAAACAGTTCCTTCGCCTGGTCCTCCTTCAGCTCCGTCTTCAAAACGTCAAACGCCTGCGCCAAAACGTCCGCTAGGGGAGGGGAAAACAAATATTTTGTCATCTAAGAGGGAGCGGAGGCATGGGTGGGGGAGAGAACGTTGATCACCCAATCGGAAAGTCTGCGTTTTGAAACCCACAAACTACTAATATACTGGTTGGGTCATTGTCAGAAAAATGTGGCTGGCTGGAACAAGAGTCATGGTCTCCACGTCCCAATTCATAAATGGCAGCATATAAAATTGTCAGATGTGAGTCTTGGGGCCCATCCTCAATATGGTCTATACAGTGCTGACTTTGGACGTTAAGCAAACAAGTCAACTCAAGTAAAATGTCATCTTAGAGACAATGTTACTCCATAATTATCCCAAATCATTTGTCTGGTGTGAAAAACTATCCCAGAGTAAGTGGATCTGGTTTTTTTTATTTTTATTGAAAGCCTGCTCCATATAACTGTGGAAAAATACCTAAAAATTTCCAGCTCTACTAAAAACTTTCAGTGGTCTACCTCTAATAAATCTAATTTATCCCAAATCAATAAGTTTTAGATGCCTAACTTATCATCCCTTTAGATGTCACATTTGGGCATCTAGATCTACTTTCTCTTCGTAATAAGTACCCTAGATCTAGGGGAGATCACCAAGTTGTCACATAAGTTGTGTTATACCCTGTCCCATTTCTATCATGATGCAGATACAGCAGCCCAACAACTATAGAGGTTGAAGGGGGGTTGGTTTAACATCCAACAGCAGCACTATATAGGCTCTATTGTGGACGGGCCCCAAGACGGATGTCTGACAATTTTATGTGCTTCCACACACAAGACAGGGCGGGGATACCATGACTCCTGTCTCAGCAGGTCACATTATACTGACACCGACCCAACCAATAGGGAACGCAACAGCCAGGATTCGAACTCGGGACCTTTTGCGTCGGAAGCCGATGTTCTACCACTAGACCACCGCGGCCCCCAACAACTATAGAGACTTTGACAGACAAAGTCAGAGCTAGGGACCGCAAAGGTTGCTAGTAACTAAAGGAGTAAGGTGGAAATAGATTAGGAGGGACAGCCACAAACCTAGATCTAGCTTGAGACCGACAGATGAGTCAAATAGACAAAGACAAATCTGTAGTATTCAATAAATAAGATAGAAATGTATCCAAAAAGGAATCAAGAGCACAACACTTTATGAGTACACCTACTCAGCTGCTAAGGACCTAACAGTAGATGCATGTGCGCAAGTAATAGGAGTAGTATGATAATAAAGAGAGGAATATGCAAAAAAAAGTTGTGCGTATTCCTCTCTTTATAAATGAGACAGGATATTAAAGTATTACGCCACCGAGCTGACGCAATGTGTCCACACTTAGATCTAGCTTGAGACCAACCGATGAGACAAATAGACAAAGACAAATCTGTAGGCCTAGTATTTAACAAATAAGATAGGATATTATGCCACTGAGCTGACGCAGTGTGTCCACACTTACACCGCGAGAGAGTTTTGAGGACGATCAGGGCGGACAGGAAGCGGACGTGGCTGTTGGAGCTCCGCAGGAACAGCGCGTCTTTGAGCTTCTCGTTGAGCACCGTGGGCGTCCCGATAATCTTCTCGACCTCGGTCACTTTGGCCGACTTCGGGTAGTAGATCTCCTCGCCGAGACGCCTCATGGTTGTCGACATGCTCACATTCTGTGGGGCAGAGACAGGGGCAGGCAGAGCTCGTATTTATGTTTTCATGTAATAATTATACATACATGTTGTTCCTAATTATGTTTTCTTCGTTTCTCTCTGAAGATGGAAAGGTCTAGAGACACTGAACCATTCATAAATTGTCAATGTGTTAAAGAACTGTTTAACTTGAAAAACAAAACACAAAAAAAACAATGTAACTTTTTTTATAACATTCAAAAGAAAGAGTTCAGATGCTACTACTGCTACAGCTATTCAAATTTCAAAATTTGGTATTATTCACCTAAAGACTAAACAAGTGCAGTTAATATTCCTACAGTCTAACCAACTGTTTTCGAGGTTGATCTCCCTTGCTCTAAATATTATATTTTTAAGTTCATGTACATAATGTGACACAGAACTATTTATACCAGTAGCAGTGCATGTTGTAGTACATGTTGTAATTCATTTTGTAGTGCAAGCCAAATTGAAGTCTAAGTCAATGTGTTGATGCTACACATCTTGATATAAAGAGAAATTAATCTTGCCCATAGTTATTCAGTCCATCTAGTTATAGGCTTAGATAGTTTACAACAGTTATTAACTATACAAGTTAAAATGTAAGATGTCTTGTTTAGAGCAAAAGGCCTTAAAAAACTGATTGATAGTGTATAATAGTTATAACCAACCGCCCACCGACCTGCTGTGTCTGGATCTGGTCAATGTGCAGCAGAGACCAGTAGATGAACTGCAGGCAGGGGAGACAACACCTGATGTTTGCCGCGTTGTCTCGCAGAATATCCACCAGGCACGGAAGAACCTGGCAGTATAAAAAACCATCAGCATGAGGACCTACTTGGTACACTGAGAGTATGATGCTTTCTTTCTACTCAAATCTGTATCAAATATGATTGAGTTGTTATCGAACTACCATTACATCCAAATTCTTTTAGTCAAAATAAGTTTCAACTATAATGTTATTGATGTTTAATCTCTTACATTGCTATTTTTTATGAGGAGATTTTAAGTTTATTATGAACTAGGATAAAATACCACAGCCAATCACTCTATATATGCTTATTTTTTCTACGCTATGCCCTTAAAGCTGAATTAAGGGTTGTTAATGCATTCAGTAATGAAAGACAGTTTTTTTAATAGCTTGCCTCTTGCAGCAAGAAAAAAACTGCAGTTGATTTCCATTACTTCTGTTCCATCAGCCTTCTTTTTCCTCAAAAATACATATTTTTCTTCAGTGATTCATTGAATCTGATACCCCTCACAACTTGAATACCATTGCCTGGTACCTTGAAGACTCTCTCCTGTATGTGGCGCAGTATTTGTCTAACCTTGGAAAGGGAAGGAGCTGGCTAAAGGGATAGAGCATTGAGCTTCCATTCACGAAGTAACCAGTTTGATCCCTCTATCAAGCAATTTAGTCGTTGGATTTCGCCCCTTACTAGTGGGATTGATATCACATTGTGCGAACGGTTTAGACAAAAAAAATTTTTTTTTTACTCTGCTATGTCTCTGTGGTACAGCACATAAAATTTTCAGATATTATTCTTGGGACTCCTGGTCGTATATGATCCTTCTAGAAATTTAGGACATTAAACAAAGAGAGAGAACTACTCTTCAACAACGATCAGTGTCCATACCTTGAAGACCCTCTCCTGTATGAAGTCGGGGGCGCAGTACGTGTCTGACGGATGCGTGGGGAGCTCGGTCAGTGCCTGGCGGAGATGGGCCTCACACACCCAGTCGAGCAGCGTGGCCAGGGCCGAGGAGTAAACCTGGAGGGCAGTGTGCTGGACATGGGGGCGGGGAAAAAACATGGTCTCGACTCAATGTGGTCCAGTTTGTGGGAATAGGGAAAAGCGTAGGAGCTTTTACACCCGTTGTGGCTCAGTAGAGACTTTGAGGGCATAAAATGTACCATGGCAGCTGTTTGAGTGATATCCAAACTTCAATAAGGTTATTGATTCAAATGATTCGTATGGTTTAGGTCAGTCATTTTATTTTACCATTGATGTCAACTGGTTATGAAATAAAATTAGTTTTGGCCAAATGCCTTCTAATTCCAACGCATAAGCAAACTTGAAGCACAAAAATAACGAAAATTCAAATACTGAAAAGAAAATATATGTTTAGAATAGACTAAGATAATGTTAACATTCCCATCTCTGGAATAGAAAAAATACATGGAAGATGCACATTGTGTTATTATGTAAGTTCTGAATCCAGAGGGACAATGTTCTTAATATAAGTTATGGATTTCTTGGGAAGGATTACCTTGAACCTAGACAAGTCCATGTTTTCCCATTTATTCTGCAGTTTGGCACCACTATTTTCAACAATGGTTTAGTTAAAAAAAGGTAAGTAATTAAGTGCAGCAAATATGCATTGATTATAAATACATAAGGACATATTAAGGGTAGTAAGTACAAGTGTGCTATAACTTTATACCTCGACCAAAGGTGCTTTTGTAGAACTTAAAATCAACCCCCTTAGTTGTGGGTCTAAGCTAAAAGCACCGTTGTACTTACTGCCCTATGAGTAAAACCAATATCCTGCCCTCCTCTACCAAAGCCTTAAAAGGACAGATCAAATCAAGTCCCCCCTGAGAACCGAACCTTATTCTGCCTGGCCGCCTTCTGTGCTCTATCCTCCTGCTTATCTCCCCCTGGCTTTACCGCGGGGGCGCCACCTGCCCCGTCGCCCTGCGTCTGCTGAGCGGAGCTGCTGAGGTCTGTCTGGTGCCGCAAAACTTCCGAGTCTTTGAGCTTCTGCTCGTACTCCTGCTTCCTCTGAGGGAGACAATGTGAGTCAAGTGTGTCAATTATCTAGAAGTATTGAGTCTTGTACTGAAATACTAGTTTTGCTGGTAATAGTGAAATTGTCCGCACACAATGTTAAAATTGGCTCTAATACAGAAGGTAAATTAATGCCGGTACTGGGTTATATTTTGAGCTTATATCTTTGAGCTTCTGCTCGTACTCCTGCTTCCTCTGAGGGAGACAATGTGAGTGAAGTGTGTCAATTATCTAGAAGTATTAAATCTTGTACTGAAATACTAATTAGACAATATCTATGGTCTAAAGACATTGATGATACTGTATGCATTTACCCCACCCACCTACTCATACACAAATGGTCATCGTTGCAGATGCAGAGTTTCGCCAAAAAAAATGCATTTGTTTGTGTCCTCTTACACTTTTTGTTGTTGTAAAGGTACACTTTGAAATATGCTTAGATTGGCAGTTGTACTACCTCAACCTCCATAATAACAACGTTCTTTTTTTAAAAAGCATCAAGTCTCCTCGTGGTCTCGAGAGTCATACAAGGAGGCACCATCTAAGCTAAGAACCTCGAACCTCCTGCTAGCCGGTTCAGAACCCTACCAACTGAGCTACCCGGCGACTGGCACCAAGTGCCAACGTTATGGAAGTTCTACGGTGAAATAGATTACAGATAGCAATGTGTATCCCGTTGTTGATGTTGAGTTGGTTTAACGTCCAGCGTCAGCACTGTATAGGCTATATTGTGGACGGGCCCCAAGACTGACGTCTGACAATTTTATGTGCTGCCACACACGAAACAGGGCGGGGATACCATGACTCCTGTCTCAGCCGGTCACATTATACTGACACCGACCCAACCAGTTACAGGGGACGAAATTGGACAAATAAATCTGCCGATCGTGGGATTCAAACCACGAACATCCCGATCTGGAGACCAACGCTCTACCACTTGAGCCAGTTCGCCCCCTGTGTATCCCGATATAAAAGACTATGACAACGCTACAGGACAAAACCTACCAAGGTAATTTCGAAAATAATAAAACAAAACAAAAATGCGTAGATTAAACTAAATCCATTAGCACTAAAAAACAAAAAAAAGTTTATGCCATTAAGGTTAATGTGAGTGAAATGCATTATAATTACATCGAATACTATACGCTCAATGAAGCGTTTACAGATTCAACCTTGTGCCAATGGGAGAACTGCATTAATGAAAATCTATTTAATTTGCACTCGGATGAGGTCGGTGTTAAAATAGTTAACAGGCTCGTAACAATTCGGTTAGGAGAAAGGAATGTAGACTTGTAGAGCGTGAAGTCAACGACTGGGTATGTGACACTTAACCAAAACAGTGCAACATACACACACCTGGAAAATTACAAGACCTAGATTCTAGATCACCAAGACCAGCTGGAATCTTGGATTGACCGACTAATGGTGAACTAATGGATGCGGGATGGCGTCTTCATACATCCCAGAAGACCCACACGTGCTGGTATATTGTTGTGACTGCTCCCCGTCCCCATCCCGCATTTCCGCCTCATTTCCCTCCATAAATTCCTTGTCTTTAATAACTATCGTGAAGTCATAACAATATATAATTTAACTGACCTCATTAGTCATTAGTCAGTGTGACTGTCGGTAGTGAGACTTTCTAAATAAAAATCTATTGGGAAGGGTGAGATAGACTGGGGGGACTAATATAAGAGATTAAAGAAAATAGTAAGGTGAGAGAGACTGGGGGACTAAGAATATGACTAAGAGACTAACAAAATAGTAAAATGCGATAGACCTCAATGGCGGTTCAAATATTATGTAAATCGTTGGTTGCACTGGGCTCGTCACTGTCATAACATTAACGATATTAGAATTTAGAACAATAGCAGTAGCGGAAATTTCCTCTAGCTCTGGGTCCTTACACTGACATTGACGATGGTTATTGTAACCCCTCAAGTCATGCTGCTATTTAGGTTTCCATTAATATGGAAGACCCTCATTTTGACTTTGTTATGATCTTATTTACTATTACATCCTTGTTTTTAGCATATTTTTATGATCAATAAATGTAAATTTTTTTTTTATTTCACCCAGACTCACTTTTTTTTTTAGATGATTAGTCAGTACGCAGGCATAATATTCATTGCAATCGTTCGGTTTAGGCAAGGATAACCACCACCACCATCATCATCATCATCATCATCATCATCATCATCATCATCATCATCATCATCATCATCATCATCATCATCATCATCATCATCATCATCATCATCATCATCATCATCATCATCATCATCATCATCATCATCATCATCATCATCATCATCATCATCACCATCATCATAATCATCATCACCATCATCATTATCACCATCATCACCACCACCATCACCAGCAGCATCATACCATTCCATCACCATCACTACTGCCATCACCATTATCAAAACCATTTGTCAGCCATTCAAATTTTGTTTTGATTGCAACATATTCTGTCCGCCTCCGCTTTCCTTAATGTTGTACTTTAACCATAATCCCTTTGAAAGACGATAACAAATTATCGTTGAAGGGTGTGGGGGGGGGGTAAATAGAAAAATGAATAAAATAAAACACGGGAAAACAAAAACGAAGGTAGGACTTGGCGAACGTGGGCGATCAAAGAAGCTAATAATGATTTTGGCTTAGAATGGCAAGAAGAGAGAGAGAGAGAGAGAGAGAGAGAGAGAGAGAGAGAGAGAGAGAGAGACAGAAAGAGAGAGAGAGAGAGAGAGAGAGAGAGAGAGAGAGAGAGAGAGAGAGAGAGAGAGAGAGAGAGAGAGAGAGAGAGACAGAGAGAGACAGAGACAGAGAGAGAGAGAGAGAGAGAGACAGATAGACAGAGGGAGGAAGATAAAGAGTGAGAGTGAGATAGACAGACAGACAGACCGATACATAGTGAGAAGTGAACACCTTTTAAATCGCCTTCTTTCTTCCCCTATACCTAGAGGTCAATAACTTTGAAATAATAACTCGATGGAAATTTACATGACCAATTGAATAAAATACCAAGCATAAAAGCCTTTAGCAAGACACAAAATTGTCACTGTGACTCGTGTCATCTATTTGACTATTTCACTTCCAGAAACACAATAGGCTGACACTAATCCTATCTATCCTGAAGCTCTAATAGTAGAAAGGTGTCGTATTTAATTTAGCGATGCTGGTGTCCCAGACAATACTATAATAACAGAGACACCAATTAAGCGTACACAATTAGTGTACCATTATAAACATTATAGAGGATTAGACTTTCATGAGGGTCAGACATTTCGCTAATTGTTTTTCCCGCATTTATGAATTCATAGCAATAAAACAGAAGGAAAAATAATTAATGTGTTTAGAACTATTTCCTTGTAAAGTGGAACTTTTTGGGTTTTTTCCTATGATACACTGTGCCTTTTAAATCGCGATTAGAATGCCATAATTGGTTTTCCCGTATTTACACATCTGCAGTGATAAAATTAAAGATTTTAGAATATTTCCTTGTGATATAAGTTTGAGTTGAGTAAGTTTAACGTCCAACATTATTAAGCACTATATAAGATATATTGTGGACGGGTCCCAAGACTAACGTTTGACAATTTTATGTACTGCCGCAGAGAGACAGTGCGGGGATACAATGACCTTAGCCGTTCAAATACTTTCATATAAATTATACCACTGTCATGTTCAGATATAAAACAAATGGCCGAGAAAAGGGTGTCGTTGAGCTGAGTGTTAGAGCGTCTGCCTCCGATGCTGGAGATCTGAGGGTCAAATCCCTCTTGGAGCCACCTTGCTCAGTACTGGTTGGGTGGGTGTCAGTATATTGTACAAGTCCCAAGTATCCCGCTCTAAGCCTAAGGGTCCCGTCGCCGAAAAAAATCTCTAAAGGCTTGACGAGATAACCACACCAGTCAGTATTATTAATATTATTGTCTCCACAGGTCTAGTGTAGAGCTATGATTGGACGCCGGTGCAGATTCCCGATACCCTCACATACCGTCTCCGTTTTACTATGGGATCCATAATCGCAAGAACTACATTGTACTTTAATGAGGCAAAACAGATACATGTACTCCTTAATGGGCGGATTGAGACCTAGAAATACAGGATGTAAAATAGGAGACTGTTTTGGCTTTCTCATAAAGAAGATTTCCCCCAAGACAATGTCTAGGTCAAGGTGCCCTGGTAGTGGTGGAGACCATGTGACGTGAGGCGGATTCAGGACACACGTCTGGGAACGTGTTGTATTGTGATAAATAATAATATGTATTAGCTCAGGGCGTTGTAATGCCGTATTGTGATAAATAATAATATTAATAATAAGTATTTGCTCAGGGCATTGTAAGTGTTGTATTGTGATAAGTAATAATATTAATAATAAGTATTTGCTCAGGGCATTGTAAGTGTTGTATTGTGATAAGTAATAATATGTAATAAGTATTTGCTCAGGGCGTTGTAAGTGTTGTATTGTGATAAGTAATAATAATATATATTTGTTCAGGACATTGTATTGTTGCAAAGGAGGACATCGTCCTCAATTATAATGAATAAAATTTGAATTTATATAAGTTAGCTTAAAATACGCAAGTTTCGTTCTATTCAAGTAAAGATAGGAGAGAATGGGAGATGTTAAAAAGTTGTTTGTTTGTGGATAAAGAAACGACAGAGAAGGGGAAAACAAGGTAGATAGACAGAGAAAGACCAAAAAGTATGACTATGATAGAAAAAATGGAGATGGAGAGGAAGAGAGAGAGACACAGACAGAGAGAGAGAGAGAGAGAGAGAGAGAGAGAGAGAGAGAGAGAGAGAGAGAGAGAGAGAGAGAGACACAGACAGAGAGAGAGAGAGAATGGGAAGGATAGACACAGAGAGAGAGAAAGAGAAAAAAAGAGATAAACAGAGACCCAGAAAGAGTGTGATAGAGAGAGAAAGACAGAAAGCATGAAAAAAGAAAGAGAGGTAGATATATAAACAGGTGAAAAAGAAAGCAGAGGCAGCAAGAAGTACATACTACAACGCAGAGAGAGAGAGAGAAGAAAGGAGAAAGAAAAAGAGAGAAACAATGATGAATTAGAACGAATCAAATGAAAGAACCACTGAGAAATAAACATAAAAACATTAAGTTTTCCTTGTCCCTTTTCACATCCCATATTTATATGGGAAAAAATGAGTCTAGTGACAAGGCAATAAAACGTTTTCTGTAACTTTTCCGTGTGTCGCCTGCCATGTGATGATATGACGTGTAATTTCTTAGTCGGCTCGAAGTAAATTAGCGTTGGCCATAGATCTATGGCGCTAGCCTAGTAATGCCAACCCTGGAAAGTATCACTATGTTCATTTGAAAGAGCTACAAATCAGTTAGCCAACCTCATAGCTGTCAAGTACTCTTCAAGTTCAACTGCACTATTCAGTAGTCAGTATTACGCTTTCCCTACATACAATGTTGACAGTTTAGTGGGTTTGATTGGTTATTTGATGAAACATCCCGTATAATATATTGGTGTATAAATTTAGGGATCAGGAAAAATATGCAGCTCCATTTTTGTTAAACGTGCATACCCTTCTCATTTTTTTTATCAGCGAGAGCGAAGATGTCTGCCATCTAGGTCTAGAGGTCGAGGTATTTGGAAAGTACCCCATACGGCGACGAATATTTTCCTCACAATTAGACAATAATTGTATATTAATTTGCAGAGAGCACTTGATGAATCAAATTACTTTTTCCTCTTGATTTTCAAAATCAAACCATAGAAACATATTTTAGCATAAGGAAAGAAAGAAGGGAAACTAAGCTGTTAAATTGCATAGCTAGGCGATGAGTGTGCATAACGCATCCATTCCACCTGACACATTATACCTAATTATCATGTATATCAACGCGATTAGACAATAATTTTATATTAATTTGCAGAGAGCACTTGATGAATCAAATGACTAAGTCTTTTTCATAGGCGATGAGTGTGCATAACGCATCCATTCCACCTGACACATTATACCTAATTATCATGTATATCAACGCGATTAGACAATAATTTTATATTAATTTGCAGAGAGCACTTGATGAATCAAATTACTTTTTCCTCTTGCTTTTCATAATCGAACCATGTTTTACCATACGGAAAGAAAGAATGGAGACTTATCTGTTAAATTACTAGGCGATGAGTGTGCACAACGCATCCATTCCATCTGACACATTATACCTAATTATCATGTATATCGACGCGTTGTCAGTTCTACAGCCAATACTGCGTGGCTTCTTGTGTCACCTCTTTGTTTTCATGGCACGCGATGGGCTGCAGATTGATTGAGTATATATAATAGTTTTACTACCCTCATGCTGATGGATAAATTATTCTTCACAGTTGATGAGTCGGATACCGGTGGCTCAGGTGGTAGCGCTCCGAGCTTTGAGTCTCGGCCTCCGTAAAGAAATCCCCAAGAAACTTAAGGCAATGTAAAACTAGTTAGAGATAACAGGGAACTTCGTAGTTACCATTACATGTATTTAGCTTCATCAACATGAGCAAACAAGTGGAGCTCTTTAATATGTTTGGTCAGTTTGTCTGTCAGTGTCAGAGTGTAACTGTGCGGCTGTCAGTGTGTCATGAAGTCGGTTGGTTTCTAAACGCCAGGTGTCTGCAATTAGGCTATACTATAAATGTATCGCAGAAGGGTCTTAAGACAAACGTCATAGACACTGCGGAGATGGCAGGATTTTCTCTCAGTTGGTCTTGCTTTACTATGTCTATGACAAGACACATCTGTTCCATGGCGAATTCGACAGTAGACTTTTACAGAGTGCAAGATTTAGGAGACCGAGGGCCAGAATCAACAGATACAGGAACTCTCTTTGGTCTAGAGTTATATGCTCTTTGGTCTAGAGTTATATGCTATGTGTTAGCGTGTGTGTGTCAGTATGTCTGTGTGTGTGTTAAGGCGTGTGTCTCACCTGTAGATTGGCCAGCCTGGCCTGGAGGCTGCTCGAGGATTTGCTCAGTTTGACGTTCTGGGCCTGGAGGACTTCCATCTGGAAGGAGGGAAAGGAAAGGGGAGGGGGGGGGGGAGAGAGATAGATAGAGAGAGAGAGAGGGAGAGAGAGAGAGACACACACACAGAGGCGGAGAGAGAAGTGGAAGCGAGAAGGTCGTCTGTCATCACAAACTCATGTCCATAAATCTTCCAACGATTTTCCCTGCCAAATAGTTATACATGTAGATCTTCTCCCGACCCAGTCTGTTGCTTTTGCAACTTTTCCAGTCTCTCTCATGCAATGCATCATGCATGTATTTCAAAACAAAATGGATGAACAAAAATTCCAAAACTAAGCACACGGTGACAACCCCCTCATTCACCCTTTGGTTATACAGTTCACATCGTATGCATTATTCCACATAGCATTTTGTGTGCGTGTGTGATGACCGTGCCAGTTTTTTTTTTTTTCATATGTTTCATTTGTTTGGGTTTTTCTTTTTGTTTGTTTAAGGGGCTAGGGGACAGATAATAGGCACTGCCAATAATCGAACTATGTAAATCATTTTTGGTTGACCGATCGTGCATTATCATTGGCTTGTTGGATACACTTCGTACAATTTATGTTATGTTATGTCTGACACGGGTTTATCAACCGACGGCGACGAGGGCCGAATTAAAAAAAACAACAGAAAATTATTTAAATTCCAGCTAAGTTGTCTGCAAACCACTCAAATCTAGATCATTCTGGCGAGTGCGTCAATGCCCTTTTCACCAAGTCCCAAAGCGCAATATAGATCTAAGTATCTAGACCTGGGTTAGGATCTAGGCGGCTGTGATCTGGACTCCAGATAACAACAACAAGCCCTACTGCGACCCCTTCAACTCCAAGTACGTGGACCAAAATCTTCTCCAGACATCCCGGCGCCCAACAGCCCAGTAGGCTCAGCGATTATCTCGCAATAAAAAAGGTTTCGTGTTCGACCTCAGAACAGGTCACTTGGCAATGGGTTTGGAATCTGACCCCCACCCCCTCTCCCCCTGAAAAAAAACAACAACAACAACAACAAATAACTAAAAATACAACAAAACAAAAACAAAAACAGAAAAAAACGTACAGTCACTAATATGAGTAAATATATGCTCTCTAGTGGCTTGGATAACAGGTACAGATATCTTTCCCGGTAAAAAAGCTGACAGACAACCAGAATGTGACTTATGGATAATGTGACAGTTTCAGGTTTAACACTGTGGACTAGTGTGGAGGCTCTTCACCTCTCAGTAGGAGAGCGTGGGTAAGATGAGAACGCCCCAGTCGGATTCGATCGAGTACCATCTGGTCTCGTCTTGTAGCCTGAGACACTCCTGCCCAGTGACCCAAATGTGGTTTGTTGTTTGTCAGATTGTTCCATCCAATTTTCTTGTATAATCTTACGTATAATTGGCCTTACATCTGATGCCGGTATCTGCACCTGAGTAGGTTCAAGTTCGAGCCCAATCTTGGCAGCTTATCAGCCTTTTCATTCCCTTCAGTTCTAACATGGCTGGGAATCCAGCAAAGAACATTTTTCTTACAATTTTTCTGTAGTTCGTGGAATTTTTTTTCAGTATGTTAAGAATTTTTCGATTTTTCCACTTGGGATCTCCTATAGTAGAAACTGTGCGTCTACCGACTAAGATGAAAGAGCTTCCATTTCAACGACCATATATTGTCATATCACTTTGGGGCATACGGCACCCTGAATGTCGGGGAGAGTGTCTCCAAGATCAGGAGCGTACAAACTCAAGGTGTAGAGCATTGGTCTCCAGATTGGGAGCTCCGCTGTTCGAATCCTACGATCAACATTCGATCGATTTCGTCCTCTGTAAGTGGTTGGGTCGGTGTCAGTACATGAATTATATGACCAGCTGAGACAGGGAGTTCAGGTCTCCCCGCTCTGTATCGTGAGACAGCACATATAATTATCAGACGTCAGTCTTGTGGCCCGTCCACAATGAAGTCAAAAGTGTGCTGACGTTGGACGTTAAACCAACTCAAAGGTCAATACGGTTGGGGGGTAATCACCCCATGACCTGGCTAGACCAGACTTTAAAAAAAAATGGACATAGGGAATAGAGACCCAGACCACATTACCCCCCACCCCCGTGACCCAAACACTGGCAGTCACCAGACCATCAGTCCATTATCGTGTTACTGCTGACGGGGGTACAATGATATCAGATGGCGACAATGCTTCAGAGAGGATTGGGGGAGGGGAACAATGTACTTTCGATCATTATCTCCCTCCTATATTTAAAAAAAAGAAGGGAAAAAGGGAGGGACCCACACCTTTCCCTTTCCCACCCTTTTTGGTTTTTTAAACGCCAGTTAAGAAAGGACAGACAGTGAGACTGGTACACAGACACAAACAATGGAAAACAGTGAAATCTTCAGCCGCCGTGTCTCGCTGCAAGGCTCCTCAGGTGGCTATGACCCGGTGGTGATGCACCAGCCCCCGGTAGTTTTCCATAGCCAGCCAGGGCCAGGTCTAACAAAGAGCCCTACGTGACCCCAGAATTGAAGATTCACACATTTTGGTCTACGTCAGTTCAGATCCTGTCAGGGGTGAGGTTTCCCCAGTGCACCCAGTTCAGTTACCACTACAAATAAGCACAATGTACAATGCTCAAACTCATTGTGATTTTTCATGCCCATTCCCTGTAGGGCTGTCTCTCTGTTAAACTTTATCCTCGCTGTTGGTCTGTCTGTCTGTCTGTCTCTGTTTCTCTGTTCCTCTCTGTCTGTCAGTCTGTCTGTCTGTCTGTCTGTCTCTCTCTCTCTCTCTCTCTCTCTCTCTCCCCACAAAAACCTAATTACCCAAACTAATTAACCCGCCGTTTACGTCTGGTTTAATGGTTTTCCAA
>RQTK01000462.1:0-19648 GCA_003991915.1 Elysia chlorotica
TTATACTAACGGACTCCCTGGCATAAAAAACCCAAACAAAACCAACGCCAGGCAAGACCTTACAGAGTCGATCAACATTAGAGCAAGCGATCTCCAAGAAAAGAATCAAACCCAAGTCCAGATCTGCTGGATCCCAGCCCACTGTAACATCGAAGGCAACAAAAAAGCCGACAAACAGGCCAAATTAGGCCTCAGCTCCAAGACACGAAGAAAAACAGAACTGGGCCCTAGTGAAGTAAAATCCATAATAAACCAGTACAAAATAAAAAAAAAGTGGCAAGACATGTGGACCAACAACCCCAAAGGAAGATTCTTCCACGCCATCGCTCCACAGGTAGGTAAAAATATACTCAACTTCAATACCACAAACAATAAAATCAATAGAGCCAGACTTGGAGCCCGAACGCTTAACTTAAGATTATCAGGAAAAGTGAATACTGTAGCACTACACCATAAATTATACGATACAACATATAATAGAAACATGTCCAGCCCACACTCCAACAAGAGAAACACTAAAGAAAAGAGTCAATGCACGAAAGAAAACATCCAATTCACAGCAGAAGAAGTGCTCAAACCAAGGAGCTCATCGACGATAACCAACATGGAAAACTACTAAAAGGCCTGAAAAATCCCCTCTAAACATCAACCGAGACATACCCCCCCCCCCCCTCCTTTAGCCCTACCCCACTCACCACCCCCTTTCTAACTATTTATTTATTTAGTTATATTTTTTTCTCTCCCCCCCCCCCCCCCCCCTCGACTTGACGATGGAAACTATAGAGACATCCAAATAGCGACAGTAAGACTGCTGAGGACAATAATATTAATAGTAATGGTGGTGCTATTTATGATAAGGGTAGGCATAAAAGTAATGGCTATAATAATGGTAATAATAATGATAATAATAATAATAATAATAAATAATAATAATAATAATAATAATAATAATTCTGTCTCAGCCGATCACATTATACTGACCCCGACCCAACCAGTAGGGAACGCAACATCCAGGATTCGAACTCGGGACCTCCTGCGTCGGAAGCCGATGTTCTACCCCTGGACTACCGCGCACCCCAGTAATGGTAGTAGTAGTAGTAGTAGTAGTAGTAGTAGTAGTAGTAGTAGTAGTAGTAGTAGTAGTAGTAGTAGTAGTAGTAGTAGTAGTAGTAGTAGTAGTAGTAGTAGTAGTAGTAGTAGTAGTAGTAGTAGTAGTAGTAGTAGTAGTAATAATAATAATAATTATTATTATTATTATTATTATTATTTCACCTATATAGCGCTTTCCACCGAAGTATCAAAGCCCTTTACATTGTTGAAGATAAAAGAATATTAAAAACGTACACCTTAAACGTAAATTATACACAATACAACAGGCGGGTTATAATTGGAATACGTAGCAACATTACTAAAAGGGTACAAGACAATATTTAATACGATTATTGAGTAACAGATTCTTATTTGGCAATTATTTTCGAAAGACACACGTTTTAAATTGTTTTCTATAAAGGGACTCGCTAGAGATTGATCTAATAGAAAGAGGTAGAGAGTTCCAAACAGTGGAGCCAGCTTTGGAAATAGATCGATCTCCATTTGATACAAGATTGGTCCCAGGAGTGTGCCAGAGATTTTTATTTCCAGACCGCAACTGAGGTCAGGATGAGGAGTTAAGTTCTTTTATGTTGGAGGTTGAGTTGTTATTTTGCGCTTTAAAACAACGAAGAGCAATTTTGTACCCAATTCTAACAGAAACAGGGAGCTCAATGAAGGGTTCTGGGCAAATGAGTAGAACTGGTTTTGTCGAAGAACACTAATCCTAACACAACTCTGGCCGCTCTGTTTTGAACTCTCTGTAATTTATGTATTCGACAACTAGGGAGAACAGCTAACAAAGAATTGCAATAGTCTAGGCGTGATAACACAAATGCACACACCACTGTTCTAAGTGGCTCTGAGTCAAGATATTTTTTCATTTGGTTGATCTTTTTCAGTTCGTACTTTAATATTCTAGTTATGATGTTGAAGTAGTCATCCATTGCAAGAGAACTGTCGAAAATCACGCCTAGATTTTTTGCTTTATGACAATCTTCAACCCTGCTTTTATCTATTGCAAGGTTTAGATTTGGCATGTTATTTATTATACTGTTGCTTGTTCAACAAATTTTAAAAGCTCCTTCAGGTGACCAAAGGAGTTCTAATTAAACAAGTTGCACATTTTCCACTGTAAATCAAGCAATCTCAACATTCATAAAAGGTCAAAATGTTAAGGGGCATGCCTGAAGATAATCTTAGGGAATACTAATACTAGAAATCTTTCAAATCGTGTAGATTGTAGGCATTTATTCTCTGTAAATCGATTTCCATAGACACACAAGCGGCAACCAGGCCTAGTAAAGGCCTAAAAATCACCCGGAGTCCATGTTTTATGTTACAATTTGTTGTTGTTATTATTATTATTATTATTATTATTATTATTATTATTATTAAGCTAGATATGTAGAATTAGTTCCTACCAAGTATTTTACAAAATACTTCACTTCTAGATTCATTATGAAAAACTTGGATATTATTTATATCATTAATGGACACCGTATTCACTAGCCTAATCAGTAATCAACACAATAGAGAAAAAAAAAGGGGGGGGGGGGGGGGAGATTGATCCGTTATCGTAGTTTTTAAGACACATACAGAAAACTATTGAAACATCCCATCTCAACCCCCAACCCACCACCCAACAAAAAGGGTAAGAAAAGAAAAAAAAAGGAATGAATGAAAGAAAAGAAACAACAAAAGGGTAATAAAACGGAGAAGGCTTTGCAACTGTTTTTTTTTTTTAAGTTAAAAGCTTTTTTTTTACATTTCATTGCTTCAGATAATTTTCAGATACTTCCAAGGGGTAAGAAAACGGAGAAGGCTTTGCAACTGTTTTTTTTTTTTAAGTTAAAAGCTTTTTTTTTTACATTTCATTGCTTCAGATAATTTTCAGATACTTCCAAGAAGTATAGACCAATGCATTCTTAATAATTAACACTTTTTTTTTTTATTATGTTTTATTCAAGATTCCTCAGTTGTCAAGCACGCTTCAATGAACCAGATCGTGCGCCATCTTGATAGCAACTTGCCCCAGCATGCATGCATGCCGCACCGCTTCACAAATGTCTGTCATGTCAACGCGCATTCCGCTTAACAAAAACCAACTCATTTATTTTTTATTTTCAAATAATTATAAATAGTAATTAACTGAAAATGAACCAAAAGAAAAAAATGTTTTATTAGTATTAAAATAATTTGTGTATTGTAAAAACTCTAATATTATTTGAAGTCGAAAAAAAGAAAAACACTACCCGGATGTAGGTGTATGAATACATCTTGTGCTGACGCGAAGAGTCTGGCAACTGTTGCCGTAGGAATAAACGCCATAGACACCGTAGCTGTGACGACTGTTTCCCATCAACAACTTTGTAAGGTGAATTTAGTTAATTTGAGTTAAAGATGGATGCTTTCTATGTTTAACTAACTCTATGCACAAATTATGTTGATCTCTTTGACACATTATGTCTTTCAAGTTTGTTTACTGTCGTCAAGCTGACCGGAATGCCAAAAGGTCGGCTTGAAAATGGCCGATCAGATTGTTTTCGTGCTTCTCTTCTACTAACTTTTGCCTCTTTCTTTGCATTTGTTGCTCACTAGCTATCTCCCCTTTCTATTACTATCTTGATAGATAAATTGAATCTTAAGGGCCTTATTCATGCTCTTTTCACCGTAATATTATCGCAAGATCTACCATTCTTCCTCAAATGTTTTTTTTTTGCTCTATTTATCTTATAAACCATCTGACTTTCAGTCCTCGTGGTTGTCTGAAATGGGTCATGGCACAGCTAAAAATTCTTTTTTCAATAACCTCGTGTTCTAGTATCGGTTGCTGACTTGCTAGATGATCTAGCCTAATGCAGGGTCTTTTAAGATTATTGCATGACGAACTTGGGAAGTCTAGATATTAGAAATCTATATCTAGATTCTATTTCTAGTCTAGAAGTAGAATCTAGATCTACCTGCTGATCTGGATTAGATTCTAGGTACATGCATTTAACTTCAATCTAGATCGAAGTTAATGGTAATCAAAGTAGATGAATGAGCAGAAATACATTTTTTTACCCCCAATTATACCAAATATCCATAAATTTACAGAGAACTAAGCAATATTTTTCTTCCAAATAGAATGTAAAGTGCACACACCAGAAAAATTTGAAATGCAAGAGACAATATAAATAACATTTCTGCTAGTTGAACATGACTCATTTCGTTCAACTTTGAGCAAATATATCATAAAAAATTATAAACAGATTAAATGTCAAGTTTATTGAATCCTTTCGTTTGGTTCCTCCTATCAAAAGCAACGTCTATACAGTTCTACCGTTGTTACCTTGAAAGGATTTACAGTCTGAGGGTGACTTGAGCCATATAGGCCTATAGGGCTCTCTGATGGCTCATTAGCATTGAAGTCTCTAATAGTTACTAAGTTAGCCTATGATTAGACACTGATGCATATATTCCATTAGGCCTGTAATTACTCTACAGTCTACTTATTCTCTATGGTCCCCTGTAAATTCAATACCACAAAAATTATCCTCTACCGCACAGCCCATTATATTTTCTCAATATCTGAAAGTTTGATTGCTAGTTTATATTACAAACAATAAAGTGTGGTTTTTCCAGAACTTAATCACTAAATTCCCCCATTATTCGCAGATTGACAAATAGTGCTGAAGTAAATAATGAATTATAATTATTATGAGAAGAAATGTCGATAAGATAAATCTAAGGGAAATCGAATCGGGTATCTTAAAGAACGAACCATTCCTAGACACAAGAATCATCAACCGTCAAATCTATGCACGATCAAAACTATTGGCAGCTCCTTTGGGTCCAGGACCCCTCTGCCAAATCAGACCAAAACCCAATTACACTTTACAGCGCCACTCATTAGTTCTGCGTACATGGAGCCCACATCTATTGAATGGACAAATAAAACAGAGTTGAATCTAAATTTATAGAGCACTTGTAAGAAAAATTCAATGGTTCTCCAAAACTAGGTAACTCGCTCAAGAGTAACTGTTAGCCTACCTTGTGAATGATATACCAAGTAGAATAGATGAACCTAAATTTTATGGATCAAAATTATGTTTGCTTTTGTTTTTATCTTATCCACGGAGGGATGTTATCAGACAAATACAGATAGTGTGTTATAAATGAGATATATATGCCTATTAGACATGATCTTGTAACCCTCAAGTAATGTTTATAAAAAGAAAAATCCAACCTTGACCGGATTCAGAAAGGATGAACAGGTTCTAGTTTAGTCCTCTTTAGTTTCTTGTGAATTGCATTTTTTTAAAGCTTTTCTAACATTGATAGAGCTCTACATTGTCTTATAGTTTGGAGCTGAAATATAAAATGTCTTAAAAGAGCACCAAAACTAAGGAAAACAAGTTTTGGAAAATCATTTGATTGTCATTAGATTCTGAATATAAAAAAAACTTGTTTTTGATGAACCACATTATATATTATTGTAATTATATACTTAGCTGTTCATGTTGTTAAATTGTTAATGCTTTAATCTCCATAGTTTTGGAAAACCACTCTATTTATCACGTGTGGCTTGCCACTAGGGATTATCATGTACTCCAGAATAGATTTTATTTGTTGTCTAACGAATACTCTATATTAAAATAAAAAATGGAAACATGGTTTTGTCCCAATGCTGTAAATAAAAATGGAAACCTGTTTCATCCCAATACTGTAAATATAAAAAATGGAAACATTGTCCCATTCCAATACAGTAAATAAAAATGGAAACTGATGGTCTTGTCCCAATACTGTTTATATAAAAATAGAATCTTGGTGTCATCCTCTAAACCCATATATATAGCCTTTAAGACTTCTTTTAAAGTCAAATTTTAATAATTTCACCCAGGCCACTATCCCGTTTGTTGCACTTTTTTTTATTCTAATAGAGACAGGTTATTTTTTAAATGAGGATCATGATTTCAGAACATTATCTGAGTCATTTCCAAAGATGGTTCCGAATTACAAAATATATAACTCCCTTATAAAGTTTTCAAAAAAATAGAATAATAATAATCTTATGTCGTAGGGTTATATTGCAACTCTTTATAAATTGACCTCTTTGTCTTGGTTTATTCCCCCCCCCCCCCCCCTTGTTAGACTAAGTCCAATTCTATTTCTCATAGTGCTGATCTAGTCTATTTGAAAGCCTGCATTCAAGCACACTAATTTATGATTAATGATCTAATTCTAATGTTGATCATTCTCAGGTTCTGATAAGTTCTTCTTTTTTCCTTCTCTAGGAACACTTCAAAGTAGTTGCTCATGAAACATGGCAACCCAAACCTATGTTACAACAGATTTGCAAGTGATGAATCCAGCTGCTGTACAGGTAGATACTTAAATCTTTTTAAAATTTATTTCAACAGGTTTTATTGAAAAATTTAATGAACTGTCACCAACCCTGATAGATGATTGTGTACCAATTTTGTGTTAAATCGATTTCATTCATATGCATTTATCTTTAAACTAATACAGGTAGGTTGAGCCGAAAAAGGGCAGTTGCTGTCTCATGCTATTAGATCCAAGCCCCCCAAAATTTTCCCAGTTTACACTAAATTAATGGTTTAAAAAAAGTTACCAAGTTAAAAAAAAAAAGCAAAATGATCTAATTAATACAAACTTTGGATATTAAAACATTTCTCTTTGCACAAATAAGTAAAAGCAAATTATTTGTCATCCAATCAATTAAATTCAACAGGCATTTGGGCTAGATCTTACATCAGACGGGGTGAGTTGTAGACTGTCAATTACTAATGGAGCACACAAATGAACCTTTAAATAATATTTTTTACCGTTTATGTCACAAAAGAATATTTATCATGTGTGAACACTTTTTTTGGCAATTTGTTTTCCTAACTAAAGAGTGTCTTTTTTTTTTACTTTCCCCTAACCTTACTATTAAAAAAAAAAAGCTTTATCAGAGTAATGCACAGTTTTAACACAATATTCAGATTTCCTGTTCTTTTCTCATTACAAATAAGATGCCTGTCAAAATTAACACATTTTCTTAAAATTTAATGATTTGTTATACATTTATCAAATTCAAATATCACTCTTAAAATAAAACATAAAAATATTGAAGGAAAGTTGTTTGGGGATGTCAAATACTAGAGAGAGCAGGCGAACTTTTCTGACAAATCAAAGAGAGGGGAGAGCATGCACAAAACACAGTCACCCTGAGAAGAAACCCTATTTACCAAAGTTTGCACCAAGGCAAAGGAAATATGAATGGTGGGCCATGATTGCAGATTATTTCAATAAACCCATGAGAAAAGTCATATCATGTTAGCATGTACTAGCTTGTTGCTTAATAAATAAGCTGATAGTGTAATATTGTAAGGATCCCATTCCCATCTTTGGATTTATAACATAAATGGGTTCACATTGATCTTTCTCCGCACAATGTTTCGGTGATTTGATGTAGTCCATCCAAATAACTCCTCTTTCATAAACACCTGAACAATGAGGCATTGATAATATTATTGTTTATGACTTCTACGTTTACAGCCCTTCTTTTATCAGCTGGTGTAATGGGTTTACTTGAATATATTTGTCCTTTACTCATGCTCCTGATAATTATCATAATAAAATAGAAAAATGCAACATATATGTATTTTTCTTATTTATCATCGTTATGTTATTATTATTATTCGTGTATGATTTTCCATATTACTTAAATACTCAGAACGGAACCTTAAATTTGACAGAATTATATAATATACGGTAAATAGAGTGATCTCCCTTGTCTCAGCTACAGGAATGAAAAAAGTCTCAAGGGGGCTTTGGGTTGGAAAGGCTTAAAGATGCTTATATTTATCGTTTATAAAACACAGTGTAATGTTTCTTTTTTAAATAACAATACCCAGTATCTTAATTGATTTGCTTATAATATGAAGAAATGCATGTACAATATGATGAAATATAGTAGGGCTCATTCCAAATTAATGCTGTTGAGTTGGTTTAACGTCCAACATCAGCACTATGTAACAGATTTGGTAGTGATGATGGTGATCTGTTAGGCTCTGTTTGTCTAGGGGTATTAAAAATATAAGCAGCCAATCACACGACTCGTCCGTAGAAATTAAGGCCGAAGTCCGCAAGTAACAATTGCAAACTGAGTAATCCAACAATAAGAGCTATACTTTACAATATCGGTAGGTTGAATCATCAATCATTACTGGAGATTCAATGTTTGACTCTGGAGACAATGTTGACTAGCAAATATAATTTAGATTCTTATTTATACAAAATCTCGTCGAATCATCCAGAAAAGGAATTACATAAATCATAAGAGAAAATTCTCGGTACACATCATTAGCAATTAGCAACCAATCAAAACAAAGGTAAACAAGGGGCGACGAGGTCATTACTATGCTAGAACTAAGTCGGAGAATCGAGAAGAATCTAGACCATACAAGTGCGGGCTGTGTTCAATAAACAAAACTAAATTCTTAGGCTCGAAATACAAACGTTATGCAACCAAACAAGATAATGTACATAGATCTAGCCGATCCGCTACCCAAAAGTTACGCACCAAAAAAGGGTGAGTAAATGAATAGATCAACTTATAGTACAATGCGTTACACACTATATAGGCTATATTGTGGACGGGCCCCAAGACGGACGTCTGACAATTGTATGTGCTGCCACACACGAGACAGGGTGGGAATACCATGACTCCTGTCTCAGCCGGTCACATTATACTGACACCGACCCAACCAGTAGGGAACACCACCGCCAGGATTCGAACTCTGGACCTTTTGCGTCGGGAGCCGATGTTCTACCCCTGGGCCACCGTGCCCCCCAATTAATGCACCTGTGGTAACAATCTTTCATATCAATATATTATTATTCTGTTTTATAATTTCTTATTTGTAGCTCACTCTTCTGCACACTGTTAGCCGTTACCGTGCTGGCGTGCCGTAAAACAAACTCACTCACTCACTCACTCAATTCTGCACACTGCAAAAAATGAAATGTTTAAATAATTCTTCTGTGTTTCTTAGGTTCAAGTTGTTGGCTATTGCTGCTTGAACAATATTTCATTTTAAATAAACAAAACTAGAGTCCTCAGCCCCGATCACATCATCATTTTTGCCCAACAGCTGTTTTCTGATCAACTTTTTTATGTTCTGTATAAAAAAAACTTTTTTTTAATTGTTCAAATATTACAAAGTATAGCATTTTAAATGAAATAAGGAACAGTTTGTTGTATAGTGTAAAGTATGGCGCTTTAAAAATATGCACATGCTTTAAATTCTTTGGAGATCGATGGACAAATCTATAAATATCAAAGATATATAAATGTCTGATGTGTTGAATTTGATGATTAAGATGATTAAAACGAGCATGCTAGATGTCTTTGTTTCAAAGTTTTTGTGTAGTCATCAGAAAATGAAATGATTAAGTATATGAAATGCTTGTGTGATTGCTAACTTCTGAAAAAAGAAAAGAAAAAAGATAGAGACAGATAGAAAAAATTAATGATCGCGTGTCTAAGGAGCAGTAGGTCATTGACCCTATTCTCTGCTATGGGCATTGAAAATTAAAATTTATCCATATATTAATTTAAGAAAAAGTACAAAATTCAAAGGTTTCAGAAATCCTCTCCTGTAATAAATGCTTGGAATCCAATAAGTGCTGGTATTCTGGGTTCTTTTTCGGGATGGTCCCTGGGCGTTATTGTGAGGAACATCGCAAAAGCATAGTATTAATCAACCATATAGTATAAACTATAAAATTGTTTGAAATGGGGAAAAAACTCAATTGTCAAAACAGAATACATTTTTAAGCAGTAGTTCAAAAAGTTCATCAATATTTTAAGTATCTTTGAAATATTTTGAGAATTTAGTCGGTTTAGATGTTTCACACAACACTTGAAAACATATTGACAGGGCATATAATACCTTCAGTGATTTGTTTTACAGTCCTGAATTGCTGTAATTAAACTGTTTGAAATATTTGTCAGTTTTGTTTCATCTAGTGCTGAATAGGTTTGGAATTTTAACATATATTCAACCTGCCTTCAAACGTTTTCTGGATAGCTTTACACGACTGTGTTGCACCTTTTTTTTTTTATTTACACGATTGAAAGTACTTCACCATCCTTGTCTTTTTCTTTTTACCTTTGATTTATTTTGTCAGCCATCCAATTCAAACCAATCATTGTAAAGTTGGCTTGAAAATATTTTGAATAGATGAACATTTAGAACTATCTGTAAAGTTTCTATGTGAGATTTCTGTTTCTCTCTAATAGAATGGCAGCGTTGTGAAGACATCAGTCAGTGCTATGCAGCAGGGTCAGAAGACTACAATTGTTCAGCCAGCTCAAGCACACTCTGGCCAGCAGTTTATTGTTACAGGTGAGGATTAATTCTGAAACAACCTTCTACAGGAAAGTTAAAAAAAAAAATTTGTTTTGTTTTATTGTTAAATGTTGAACTGACAAAATACAAAAAAGAGGTTAATAGTTTGCATCTTTTTCATGAATAAAACCTACACATGTGTAGTTTAAAAGATAACTGAATATTTAAAAGTATACACAGTGTTATGAACACAGTTTACAAAAAAAAGATTAAAAAAGGTTTGGATTATGGAAATCTTATTAAAAGGCATTTGCTCAATGTGTGCAGAATAATGGAATGTGTCTAGCATAACTGACTGGACACTTTGCCAGATTTTTGGAGCCGTACAAAAACTTTATAACATTTTAAAGGAATATTGAAGTATTTTGTTTATTAAAACTTAATAAAAGATACTTTTAAATGTTGTACATGTATTTGCAATGAGTCCATAATAGCTTAAACTTTAAAAAAGTTGCGTTAAATGTGTGGTTACAAAATCAGTTCTCAGAAAATCAAATTTAAAATAAAAGAACATAATTTCAATACGTGCAATTCAAAAATATCTTGTCTTTGAACTGTACTAACATTACAATGTTAAGATTTCACATCATCCAAGAGTATACCTAAGAAAGGTATATTATGGTGTAAAAATTATTATTTTACTAATTTTTGTGTGTTATTGTTTGCAGCCTCTGCAGTTGATCACCAACTTTCAGATCAGACGCAGCAAGAAACGATCACGATTCAACAAGGTGGCCAGACAGTGTATCCAACTCATCTACAGTACGTAGAGGGCTCAGACCCTGGCATCTACGCTAATGGCCAAATGTACGGACCACAGTAGGGCTAAAGACAAGAGCACACAGAGCTAATGCTCTTTTGGTTTTGTTTTTTGGTTTGCCTCTATCACATCTTTTGTTGTCAGTTTTGTGACAGATGCTGTGCAGTTACTTTTATTTTGTTTGATTCCTGTTTGGATTCTCATGTGTTGGGTAACCTTTTCACTTGTGGGCAGTATTGAAATGTTCTTCTCAAGTTGCACTTGCTGTTTCATCTCAGCCATTGTGTACTTTCTACAGGTTAAAAAGTTACTTTAAAAAAAAAAGCAATACAAAAATATAATATTCTGTGCAATCTACAGCTTATTCTTTCTCGAGGCAACCACTTCATAGGGCCATGGACTAAGAAATTGAAAAATACAGCTACCTTTTTTGGGATGGATTTAGTTTAAAAAAGAAATTACATAATTGGCGTGTGTATTTCTGTCAACAGTCAATTGATATTTATGAAAAAAAGTTTGCATGCATAAATGTTAAGATATTCAATTGATTCAGTACAACCATGAAATTCTTGTTTTTATGAGTTGTCTGTTGTCATCAACTCTCTTAATTTATATTGTACAGCCTTTCATGTATACTTTGAAAATATTTCTTTTTACCATTCAGACCCAAAGACCTGGTGCTGAAAGCTAGGTATCTGAAATGATTTTCCTCCGATTTAACCTCATGCTTCAGCTGTAGTGATTGTCATAATTATTAGCTTAGAAGAAAAAGTAGTGCCCAAGGCAATTCGTGTTTCTAATTAGATCAATCGTGCCTTACATGTGGCAAACCCTTTTTTTTTTCCTCAAGAGAATTTCGTTTTTAATCACATTCTTGCAGAAAATATTTATACTAGCAATGAACAGAACAGCATTTTTTTTTCATTTTTTTTCTCTAATATTTTCAAGTTCAAGATTGAGATGTAACTCTTGGAAAGAATTGTGTTCATTTAAAGAGAATTTTTTTCCACACAAAAATTATCAGTTATTTAAATTAAAGCTGCATAAAATGAGAGAACTCAGAAATTTTCAATATTGTAATCCCCTTTTAAATTTGTGATGACCCAAATGGTGGTATTTCACTGTAGGAGGCATTGTTTTGGAGTTGCAACCAAGGCAGTTTATCAGTCTTTATCCAAATCAATGAATGAGTTGTCATATTGAAATCATTGAAAGGCAGCTATTTGTTTGTTTTTTTTCCTTTTCTTATAAAACCACAATTTGCTCTTCATTAAGTAGCATCTGTAATAACAGTTTTAGTCATGAGTATTTTTTTCTTTGCCTAAAATGCATTTATCACCTAGATTTCAAAATTAAAGGCTTGTTTCTAACTTTCTTATTAATTATAATTTTAACTCAGTAATGCTTGTAAAATGAAGTTTTGACCATCATTGCAAATTATTTACATGCACCACTCTCTTTGCATGTGTATGTTTTTTTCTTCTGTTTTCTTTAGAACTTATTGAATCTTTCAGAAGTTATACATTAGAGAAAAAAAAGTTGTGTCTCATACTCTTTATTGATAGCTATTAGTTTTATGCTTTTATACTACCTTTACAGATTTTCAAAAAAACTTTTTTTCATAGCCAATAAAATTAAACTATTAAAAATATTTTTTTTTTTTCCAGGTGGGAATTTCGGATATACGATTTGGGTCCGGGTCCTCTGAAAATTTTTCTGACTCTTATGTCCGATATCCGTTAACATGCCCCCCCCCCCAACGTTTTTTGAAAAGCTGGCCATAAATATATATATATATATATTTTTTATTTTTTTTTTCCTTCTGGAAAAGCCCTCATTGCTTGCACAAAGCCTAGATCCACAGTCACGAGGACCATTAGTTTCTTTCAGCTTTCATATGAGAGTTTTATCTCATAACCCAACTAGCAGTTGACAGACAATTTCTGAGGTCACACACCGCATACTTTGTCGTATTTATAAAAGTGAAAATTATACGCTTTTAATTTGAAAACGAGTTTTTCTGAACGACTTTGCTTAAAGCAAAACAGTGTTGTTTCTGATTATCATACAGCTACGGTTAATTGCGCAACTGAAACATGAGTAGGAAATTTATTAAAGTTTGTGATTACGGAAAAGCAAAGAACAATGCTTTCGTTGTTTATTAAATTTGCATAATACATACTGTTTTGTCGGCACTGGTACTGTAGTGGATCTCATCCGGGTTACCGACTTGAACCTCTAGTTTATCTGATCGACATCATTATTCTTCCAAATAATACCGATCTGTCCATCTTCATATAGCCCTAGTCGTTTTTTTCTGACAAACTGATTCCAGCTAGGGTGTGTTTGATCTGACTGGGATCTATTGCCTGTTTTAATGTCGGAGCCTTGGCCAAACCGTTCTATCTTATTGAGAATTAGGTTAGCAAATTTAATATGCACGCTCCTCTGGTAACTTTTATAATAGAAAATAATTGAGGTCTGGATCTAGCTAAAGCTAAATCTAACCAAGTTGTATATTACATTTATGTGATAGCTACATCGATCGGACAATCAGCTCATTTTGCATCTAATATAATTTAATACTAAATTCATGTAAACTAGATCTATATCTGGATTTCTGCTAATGTTTGTATATGATATTCGCATGTTTTGTAAAAAAGAACAACAGCCAAAGAACTCATGTTTATTCCTTCAGGAAATAAACGCACACAACACAGTTACAAATTTATCAAAAATATGATTGCGGATAATGAAATTAGAGCAGATATTGTATGTATTATTTACTGGCAAATATCTGTTAGCGAGACCCGCAAGTTCCTTTTATAAATTTAATTATTTATCATCTCAGGGACATTCTCAAAGCCTCTTTAAAGGGAAGAAAATCTTGAAAATGTTTAGCTCCAGGTTTGGGTGGCATCACTAAAATAAAAACTAGTTTATTTATAGACCTTCTTCCATCCGTGATTCCATCTATTCCTCATGTGCGAAATATTTTGGGCAAGTCTCAGATAAAGGCTTTGATTTTTATTTCGAAATGGAAGATGTGAACAGCATTACTAAGAGGGTGCCAGCGCAAAGGGCATATTGCAGTCTGATACCTTGAATTGAATTGTCTTTTTCCAATAACCTTTTTATTTTGTTTTTGTATTTTTGGAAATTTAAAAATTTTAAAAACTCTTAGAAATAGTAAATTTAAGTTATTTTATGGAATACAATACTAGTAAAGACTGATTCTAAGTTATTGTAGATATTTTGATTGGTATGACATTTTTGCATAAAAAGCAAGTGTTTGTTATTGTTTCATTTTTCAAAAAAAGCAAAATTGCTTCAGTTTGCTTAGCATGAAGTGTTTCAAATCTGCTGGTTTTGTTAAACTTAAAGGTTAATGCAGAATATGATCGATATTGCATGAAGTGTAGTCTTACTCTTTTTATATTTGTGCATTTTTGTTTTCTCACAGCCTTTTCTGTTTTGTAAAAATAACAGATAGAGCAAAATGTCTGTTCTAATAAACTTCTATATGTAGAGAGCCTGCCTTCTGTCAAGTATCAACAGATAAAGCAAAGGCTATTCTGATAAACTTTGTGCTAACTTCTATTAAATACTCCAGAGGAACTTCCTTCATGATTGACAAAGTTAAGAAAAGCACACACATTTTGCAATGAAAAAAACCCCACAATTATTTTATTGTAGTAATTAAAAAATAATGGACATGCAATCTTCAATTGAAAGAAAAGTATTTGTTCAAAATTTGTTCTTCATGCCCTTTTTCTCCTTTTTCCAGGCACAGTTATGGGGATTACAGCCAAGGAACAATGTACACAAATGTCTCTGGAACATATTACCAAACTCCCCAGGGAGCCCAGGTAAAAGAAGATTATTTAGTTTTTGTATTTGTATTTTAACTTTTGTTGTTGTTGCCTTCAATCATATCAAGTTACTACTTGATTGTCCATAGGCTTTTACAAGTTTTTGTGAGATGCAATGGTTCCTTTTAAATGAATGCCAAATATTCATCTCACTCAACTCAAAGAGATAAAGAAATCACCTTTGCTACTAGTATAATGTGTTAGCTGACTTAGGACTTGATGGGCACAATGAAGCCGTTTTGTGCTGAGCTGCCATGAAAACAAACTCACTCAATGTTTTGTTTTGTTTTGCATTAGGCTTTGCAAGGTCAAATAATCCAGCAGCCAGGAGGCGGAACGTTTCTAATCCAGAGTGGAACAGTGGATGGTGATGGGGCTCCTCTTACGCACACAACAAGAGCATCACCTATCACGGTCAGAGGCTCTAGAACATTTTTCTTTTTAAACTTAAAATGTAGGGTGTGTAAGCTAGATGGTCTTGCTCCATCTTGTACCCATTTATTTAAGTTCCCCCCCTCTCTCTCTTTTTCTCTGGCTCATACATCTTAATTTTTTAAGGATCACTTAGAAGGGTTAAAATGCAGAGTTGAATAGATTGGGTCTGATAATGGTATTGTACACATTTTACACTGCAGCACAGAGAGGTGTGGCTTGTTGTGTAGGCAGTTACTAACCCACCACTATCAAAATAAGTGTGGCTTATCAAGTAACAGATGTTTCTTTCACATTTCTATACTGATACTCCTATCCTTTTGTTCTAAATGATTCTTTACCTTAAATACCAATGATTTGTAATTAGTGGTCATGCCAAATGGAGGCATCAGCTATTTGTATTTTATTTTTCTCATAGGTAACTCAAAGGAAAACGATAGGAACTTATGCACTATACAAATATATGCATTAAAGAGACAATTTCTATAACATATGTAACTTCTGCAGCCATTTAAACTAATATCTGATTAAATAAAATTATGAAAAAGTACTGGCAATATGAAAAATAATTTTATTTAGCTTTGTTCTTCTTCCAACATTTCGGTTTTTCTCTTTTCCCTTTTCCTTTGAAGAATCACACCCCCTTGGCTGAGCTGAGCAATTTGCATACTAAAGAGGTAAGGCTCCTTCACACCTGAAAAGTGTGGTTGGTTAGTTGGGTTGCCCCTGATCTCTTAACTTCTCTCCTTTTGGATGTTCTGAATTCTCTGGAGCCTCAAGTGAATGGTGAAACCTGCACTCACATGAAATTGAAGAGTTTATCAGATTCTCTTTCTTGACTTTTGTTAATATTCACAAAATCTTTTTTTTCTTTTTCCTCCTAGGGTTTGAACACAGATTAGTGCATGAAGAATCTCCATGAAATAAATGATTGCCACTTATTGTGCTTTGATTTTTAAAGATACAGTCTTTTCATTTGTCGTCAAGAGAATTCAACTTTCAAACGTTGATCTGTCGTGGCAGTAAAAACTTTTCTAAAACCATAAAACATTGCTTTACTGAAGAAATGCATACATTTGTTTGAAATTCAAAGTGTACCAGACAGCCACCTAGAGTAAGATTATGTGTCAGATTTACTTTGTATTCCAATGTTTAATTTTTGTAAACCACTGCGTCACAGATGCACCTGTTTATCTTTTTCTTTTTTTGTTTGTTTGTTTTGTTGTTGTTGTGTGTCTGTTATGTGATACTACAGTTTGTATTTTGCATGTAGTGTAAAATGTTTGATATTGTCTCCCTGACCAGACAGAAGAGTGAGATGTGGAAGCATAAAGTTAACCTGCACACTATTCAGCGTGAAAGAGCCTTACAATGTGCTTGATTGTTGCTTTGAATTTCAATCACCCTCTAGATCCTATCATCTTGTTTTGGTTTTTATTTCCAAATCCAACCAACCAACCTCCGCTTCACAAATTTGATAGTCTTTGTTCATTTTTGCGATTATTATTTCCTAAAATGCATAAAAATTAGTGTTCCTACTTAAGTGGTTGTGAACCTTAGTTTGAATGCCGAAAGGTGATTTATAATTACATTTTCTTTCTACTTTTCTTTCCTCATTTGTATTTAGTGTTTGTATTTAAGATTAAAAAACAATTTTGTTATTGTGATTAACATAGTTTAAACTCATAAGTTATTTTGGTTTCTCAATTTTCCTTCTCATAACTTGTTTTAGTTTTAAATGACTCACTTCACATAATAACTGACACATACACCTAAGCTTTTGCGCTTTTTATTTTAAATAATGCTTTTGTTTGATGTAATGTGTGGCAGATTATTACTAAATCAAGCAAGGGACTTATTTTAATAAACGACTATGTAAAGGTGTATGCTCTTTTTTAAATGAAATTCATTGGAACATAGTAGAACTAAAAAAGACAACAAAAATGTAATTTTTTCATCATCGACAGTCTATAACACCCTTTTCTCTTTTTTTTCCCTCCTTTTTCTAAAGTATTTTTCCACCTAGTTATTAATCAAATCTTGGCTTTGGTGCAGTTCGTAAGCCATGTGTTCGTAAGAACATCTTTTGTTGTTGTTGTACTCTTTTGTTGCTGTTAAGTTTAATTAATCAGCATTGAAATTTTGGTAATAGTCAATGCATACAGAAGATGTGCATTACACATTCTTAGGTGATGATTTTTCAAAGAGATAGACTGCAAATGTGAGATACTGCAATTTCATCACTCACAATGGATGCTAATATACTATAGCATCAAGAGAATCAGATCAAAATTTCCTTGAAAGGAGGGGAAAAATCCACCAACATTAAATGTGTTAGATGCAAGTTTTTGGGGGTTTTTATTTAAAAAATTTTTGTTGATTTCTTTTTTTGACACTTGTGGTAGTGTTTGTAAGACTATTTCAACTCTTCCCGTTTGTTTTCCTATGACAGGTCCAGTGGCTGATAGATAACTATGAAACAGCCGAAGGGGTGAGCCTGCCACGTAGCACTCTCTATTTCCACTACCTCAGACATTGCCAAGAACAATGTCTCGACCCAATGAACCCGGCTTCGTTTGGAAAACTTATCAGATCTGTGTTTTTAGGTCTCAGGACACGACGCTTAGGCACAAGGTAACATTTGCTAACTTTTAAAAAAATGTCTTTATATGCTTAATGATGTGTTTTATGACAAGTTTGTTGTGTTTGAAAGTTTAAAAACGGAGCTATAGGTAGTCATAAGAGGAAATTGTTTGGAACTAAAGATCTCTTCTCTTTATTAGATATTTAAAGATTTAGACAAGAAACCACTTTGGGTTTGTTTTATTCTTGTCTTGAAGGGGCAATTCCAAGTATCACTACTATGGAATCCGCATCAGGGCAAACTCTTCACTCAACCAGTTCACAGATGATCAGACAATGGCTCTTCGGCAGCAACCCATGTACACAAGCAAAAAGTAAGTGGTTTTAGATTTGGTCATATTTGATCGGCTGTAGCTGTTGTTGGATTTTTTATCAATTTATTTTGCGTTTTCTACTATATAAATTGTTCAACTTTTGAGCTTTGCTTTTAAAAGGATTCATGATAATTGACTTTCTCCCTCTCTTCATATATATGTATTTTCACATGTCTTTTTATATAAATTTTCAACGATTGAGAAAGATTCATAGGAACTGATATTGCCAGAGCTGCCAGATACCTTGTCCCGCCCGCGATATAAAAAATGCCGTTTTGTCCCGCTTTGAGCATTGAAGCCGCATATTTTCTTAATAATTTTCACCCTCTACAGTCATTACTGTAAACAAGTGCACATTTTCATTTTGTTTTAAGTTTAGCGCTGACTGTTGTGTGTCACATGTTTTGTCTATGCACAGTTTGCATACCATTAGTTTTAGGAACCAGAAAACGTCCTTGGGCTAAAATCTAGACCGGGCGTGCCAATATAACAAAGGCTTAGTCATTCTTAAGTCGCGTTATTCCCGATGTATAACTTTAAGTCGACTGCTGATCCTTATAGTACGAACTAGATCTGATCTGCGCTAAGCCTTACAGTATCACCTGTGGATCATATGGCGTCAATACACTGAATACAGTAAACTTACACATGATTACCAAGAAAGCGGGGTTTAGGCTACTGGCTACATATCAATGAAACTCGAAACTAAAACCCACAGTGTTCATCCATCTGCAACAAGGCATACTTAAAGAGATCGGTGTGATTGGCGTAGACGTTCAAACTCTCATTAAAGAATGGGACACGTTTGATTTGCTTTGGCCAAAATTTGATCTAGATCTAGACCAACACGACCTTGAGAATTAAGAGTTGGGAGCATGGCGAAGCAAATTAGCCCTTTAGTCCTTTTAAGTACAATGGGTTTTGCCAGCAGAATACCTGATAGAGACACTCTTAGATCTAGCGTTTTCTAGTATTATGTCCATTCCAATCCTTATCTGGTTGCCATCCAGACTCAATGTATACTCTCTCTCTCTCTCTCTCTCTCTCTCTCTCTCTCTCTCTCTCTCTCTCTCTCTCTCTCTCTCTCTCTCTCTCTCTCTCTGTCTCTCTCTCTCTCTCTCTCTCTCTCTCTCT
>RQTK01000462.1:20651-45874 GCA_003991915.1 Elysia chlorotica
TGGGAGCGTCTGACCACAATAACGTCTACCTAATTCCGAAATATCGACCTGTGCTGTAGACCAAGAAACCCACCACCCGAACTGACGAAGAATGGTCTGAGGAAAAAACAGAGCAACTACGTTCATGTTTCGAAAATACAGACTGGGACGTTTTTAAAGACTCATGTGATGATATAAATGAACTTACCGACATTATTAATTGTTATATTTCTTTCTATGAGGGTAATATTTTGACAAAGAAAACAATAAAGATATTCCCAAATAACAATGGATCACTAGAGAATTTAATTTTAAAGAACTACTACGAGAAAAAAGGCTAGCTTTTAAAAATAAAAACAAAGAGGAAATGAAAGATATTTCAAAAAAGATAAAGTTAAAGACCAGAGAATGTAAAGATAAATATAAAGAAAAGATTGAAACTAAGTTCAAGGAAAATAAAATGAAACACATGTGGCACACCTTAAAAACTATGACTGGCTACGGTCCTTCAAAAGATACCTTTGTAGTACAAAACGAAAGATCATATGCAGATGAATTGAACACATTTTACTGTCGTTTTGATTGCCAAGATTTCAGTAAAGAGCATGAGGAGTTAAGAGCGCAGTTTATGAATGAGTTAAAAGAGAGAATCATTAGGAGTGTGTGAAACTCGAAGAAGAGTCGGTGGCGTGTCAGTTCAAAAACGTAAATGTAAACGAAAGCTGTGGTCCTTACAAGGATAAGGGAAAAATATTGAAACTGTGTTACCAGCAGTTAGCAACGATATTTACATATATTTTCAATATGTCATTGCAAACACACACAATACCAACAGTGTGGAAAACATCACAAAACATACCTGTCCCTAAAAAAATCATGTGTCACACAACTGAACGATCTAAGACCTGTTGCTCTTACATCTATTGTTTTTAAATGTTTTGAAAAATTGGTAATGAGACATATCTTAACAGCTACAAATGAACTTGATATTTTTCAGTTTGCCTATAAAGAAAGAAGAAATGTTGAAGATGCTGTGTTAACGTTTTTTTAATACTGTCCTAAAACATCTTGAGACACCCACAGTTTTTGCCAGAAGTTTATTTGTTGATTTCTCGTCTGTCTTTAATACCATCCAGCCCCATCTTATGATCAAGAAATTGTACGACTTGCATGTTGATGTCAGTGTTCTCGCCTGGATTTTTTTTTTTTTCTTACAATGAGACCACAATATGTTAATATAAATGGTGTTATATCCAAAACTATCATCACAAACACAGGTGCACCGCAAGGCTGTGTGCTTTCACCAATTTTATACACTGCCTACACCAATGACTACCAGACAAAAGGCACAAACACACAATTAATTAAATTTGCGGACGACTCTTGCCTAATCGGGACAATAACAAACAATGAAGATTTTTACTTTGAAGAGATTAACAAGTTTGTGTCATGGTGCAAGATTAACTTCTTAAATTTGAACATTAATAAAACAAAAGAGATGATTTTTGATTGTAGACGAAACGAGGCACCTGCTTTCACACCCCTAAAAATAAAGGACGTACAAGTTGAAGTTGTTGACACATACAAATATCTTGGCCTCACCATTGATTGTAAACTTTCCTTTAACGCACATATTGAAATACTGATTAAAAAAGGTAATCAACGACGATATTTTTTAAGGAAATTAAAGTCTTTCGATGTCGACTACAATATTATGAAAATCTTTTATGTCTCCTGTATCCAAAGTTTAATATCTTTTGGAATTACATGTTTTGGAGGAAACCTATCAAAAGCCCACTCGCAAAGAGTAGACATAAGAAAAAAGCTTCCCGAATTATTGGTTGTGAACTAACCCCTTTCAAAGACATGTATTTTTTACAAGTAATTAAAAAAGCTAAATGTATTACATCAGACACAAACCATCCTCTTCATAGTGAATATGAAACATCACAAAGAAGCAACAGACTAATATAAAAAAGAGCAAGAACAGATAGATTTTGTTTTTATGCAGTGTTATGTGTATTCTTGTATATGTGTGTGTTCTCTATAGAGGGAGGGAGAGAATTCTCTCCCTCTCTCCGGGTTTAACGTCTCCTAGGTTCCCCTGGGGGGTCCTATACAGCGACTTGTATATGCGTGAAGAGGTGTGTGTCTTTAAATAAAAATTATGTATGTTTGGCAGTGTACAATTTCAATAATTTTACATGTGAACGTAAAACACTCATTTTATTTCATTATTATTATTATTATTATTATTATCATTATTATTATTATTATTATTATTATTATCATCACTATTTTTATGTCACACATGTACAACTGGTGTATTTATGTATGTATGACCAAGAAAAATTTCCCTATGGGATAATAAAGGATTATCTTATCTTATCTTATCTTTATGTCAAATGATTTGTTTTACATCTCTTTTACATTAGTAGTATCCCATTTTCTCTTTTCCTCGGTTTTTCTCTTTATTTCTCTCCCTTCCTCTTTATCTCTTTGCCTCTCTCTGTTACGCCTGTCTGTTGCTTTATATTCGTATAATCCCTTCCTACATACAGTTGAATCCATATAATGTTGATGACCAAATGGAAAGTGATTAGTGCCTGTAGGTAGTGAAACATGTTATTTGTATAGAGTTTAAAACGAAGAAAAATCGTTTAATTTTGAAGAAAGAAAACAGCAAAATTGACTCTAGAATTGCTGTTTGCAGCTGAATTTTTAAAAATGTTCCGGGGGCATACCCCCCTAGATTAGCTCCCTCCTGCGGTGAACGTTCTAGCGGCCCGATAGACCTTTATTGAAAGTGTCCCTCTTTTTTGGGTAACTCAGGTTGGCAGCTCTGGATATTGCCCCTCTCTTTAACAACATGTATTTTCCCCAATGGTTCTTGCCAAGCTATTAAAGATTGAGATAATCGCTCGACAGGATTTGCGGAAAACCTAATCTAATGATGATCCTGGAGTCAGATCACAATAAGATTTGGGGAGATGTCGCCCCTCAAAATACTTGTGTCAAAACGTTAATTTAAGTAAAGGATAATTATTTGTATTATCTAGCCAATTAATTGAGCACATTTCTTTATTCGTACTGAAACTATAGTAGATATAAATATATAATTGCTGTTTATCTTGTGGTAGACTCACAACCCAGAAGCAGGAGGGTGTTGAGGGCGACACAGGCCAGGCTGGCTCACAAGGTGGGGGAGGTCAGGTCGACTCTGCCCATGCCCAGCAGCAGCAACAGCACACCCAGTTTCTCGGAGATGCCTCGCATGCCTTGCCCTCGTTTGGCAATGTGGACGTTTCAGTGATTCCTCTGCCAGATGGTGTCACAGTTGAGGAAATACGGACCTTTGAAAAAATGTACAGGGAACATGCTGAGGTGAGAATTTTGTGTTCAGCGAAATAGGTCATGTTGAGAAATTACTAACAGAGGCTGAAAGACTTGTTAAAATTATTTCTCGTAATGTTTTTTGCCTGTATCTCAGTGTTGAAGTATTTCTTGAGCAAGTCTGGGCCGCAACTAAACTTTGCCTCACATATGTTTGCCTCTATAGGCCTTAAATATTTCACACAAATATTACTTTTCTACCACATAAAGTACTAAACTTTCAGGAACCAAAAAAGCTTAGCTTTTACCATAATTATATGCTAACACTGTGTCATGATTTTGTGAAATGGGATGTGGGGATACATCTAATTTAATTCTTTTTTTAATCTTATTTTTTGTGTTTACTGCTGCCTCAATAATGTGTTCATGAGTAAATAACATAGTGTTTTCATGTATATCGTCCACAGGCTGTTGTTGATGTTGTCGTGAACCTCCACTTTAACTTAATTGAAAATTTGTGGCAGTCATTTTGGAGGAACCCTACACCAGAATCCCAGTAAGATCTTTTTCTTTAATAGGTTGGACATGTCACTTTGCATTGATCACCTTTCAGAATATCCCTACATACTTGGATTATACTTATGAAAAGCTACTCATGGGTTAGACTTAAATACTCTTTGCAATTTGTTGTTTGTTGGGAAATATCTGAAAATGGTGTACATTTATTTGTGAATCATTCCCAAGTCTGGATTGCCAGTTGGTGATAATGTGTTGGGAAGCATCACATGCTCTTTAGGATGTTGGAAAAAAATTACTATCATTGATAGAACCAGAGTTAATTATTTTTATTTAAAAATGAGAAAGAAAGAAAGATCAATATACAGTAGTTTTTCAATGTTTAGAGCTCTAAACCTATATTAGCAACTGATTCACCTTGGTTGCCTCATATGTTTTTGTTTTTTTATCTTGAAATAATTTTTGAAAATTTTTTTTTTTATCTGCAAATTTCCAACCCGAAACGTTAAAAATTTAGATTAAAAAAAACTTTTGTTCACATTCAGTTTGTAGTGTTTTAGGGTTCATTGTTTATTAGGCTGCTTTATGCTAAAGGCATGTTTGTTTTATGAACACATATATTTATTGTTTTTTCACTTCTTTATCTTTCATCAGATTGGACTCTTTTGAGAAAATGGAGAAACGAATGTCCAAAGAAAAGCTGTTCATGTTGTGTCGTTATGAGCCTTTAATGAATTGGGTGCGGAAGTCAGACTACGCATTTTACCAAGCGCTTGTTGAGGTTTTGATACCTGATGTGCTTCGTCCTATCCCAAGTAAGATTGTACCTGGTTTAGTCTTTTATTTACGTCTCTTGAAAATCATTATGACAACAGTTGACAGTCATTTGACTTTAACCAAAAACTTATTTTTTCGTCGTGAAAAATGTAAGCACTCATTGCGCAACTAGTTTAATCCTCATTTATTGTTTAATGAAGAATAAACAGTCTTTAAAAATTCGTAGAGCAAATGTATGTTTTAATCTTTTTCCTCTCCGGTTAATCTTAATGAAGATAATCACGCCCAACACCAGAATAATTTAAATATTTTTTGTGTGTTTATTGATATTTTTTATGCTCAAGCTGGATAATTTATAAAGATATCAATTGCATGAAAATTAATTTAAATCCCTACTTTTTGCAAGTATGTTAAATGTTGCATTAAACAAATGTTTGTTTATAAAGTTTATATTTACAACTTTTTTTTTTTTTGCCTGCCAGGTTCACTAACACAAGCTATCCGAAATTTTGCTAAAAGCTTGGAAGGTTGGCTAAAAAATGCTATGCAAAATGTCCCCGAAGAGATGTTCAGAACAAAGGTACACGAAAATAAAAACATCCATGGATTGTTAAATTGTTAATTCTCCCTCTACACTTTTTATGTTGAGTAGGAGTGGCTGGTGAAAGCAGTCGGAGAGGTAAACACGAAAAATCAAAATTTTTTTAACATATTGAAAAAAATCCACGAACTACAGAAAAATGGTAAGAAAATTGTTCTCCGCTGGATTCCCAGCCATGTTGGAATTGAAGGAAATGAAATGGGTAATGAGCTCGCCAAAATTGGGCTCGAACTTGAATCTACTGTTCTGCATATACCGGCATCAGATGCGAAGCCAATTGTACATAGGTTTATAAGAGAAAACTGGAAAATGTGATGGAACAATCTGACAAACAACAAACTACACTGTGTCCAACCACATTTAGCCTCCACATTTTCATACCTGCAACTGTGAATTATCCATAAGTCACATTCTGGTTGACTGTCGGCTATTTTACTGGGAAAGAAATCTGTACTTGGCTTCTAAGAGTATATTTACTTATGTAAGTTCTCAGTGCCTACTGAGGAATCTGAAGGACATTGGTTTGTATATTAAAATTTAAATGTGATAATCCTACACATGGATCTTTTAAACCACTGCATATACCCTTTAATTTCAACCAAACCTTTTTATGCACAATTATATGCTTATACCACTCGGAGATAAAGAAGTCACCATTGCTACTAGTATAATGTAATAACTTGTCTTAGCACATAATGAGCACATTATAGCCGAAACTGTACTGACATGTCATAAAAACAAACTGGTTACAATGAGCTATATTCCAAGGTTTTAATCCGACGCCAAAGGTCCAGAGTTCGAATCCTGGCTGTTGCGTTCCCTACTGGTTGTGTCGGTGTCAGTATAATGTGACCGGCTGAGACAGGAGTCATGGTATCCCCGCCCTGTCTCATGTGTGGCAGCACATACAATTGTCAGATGTCCGTCTTGGGGCACATCAACAATATAGCCTATATAATTATATAGTGCTAATGTTGGACGTTAAAACCAACTTAACCCAAGAATCCCAGGACCGGCATATTTATTTATCTGATTTTGTAGGGGTGCGGTGGCTCCCAACATTAAAGGTCCAAGTTTGAGCCCTGGCGATGCGCTTCCTACTGGTTGGGTCGGTGTCAGTTTAATGTGACCGGCTGAGACAGGAGTCATGGTATCCCCGCCGTCTCTTATGTGGCAGGACATAAAATTGTCAGATGTCTGTCTTGGGGTCTACAATATGGTCTATATAGTGCTGACACTGGTCATTAAACCAACTCAACTCACTCTTTTACCTTGCAATGCTCTATGTAAAATTAATTTTGACCTTTTCACACCAATGAAGAATCTAGTGTCTAATGCTAATTGCAATAAGCTAAATATACTTTATCTTGATGAGAATGAATCATATTAATCAGTTTTCTGTGAAAAACCCCGTCTCTTTTCCAGCTTGGGGCTGTGTGTGCCTTTGCCCAAACTTTGCGTCGCTACACATCCCTCAACCATTTGGCGCAGGCAGCTCGTGCTGTGCTACAGAACACTTCACAAATCAACCAGATGCTGACAGATCTCAACCGTGTCGACTTCACCAATGTTCAGGTAGATTTTTAGCTTTTTTGACCTTCACCCAGGAACCAGTAAAATGCTTAGCTGCCAACCAGTATATATCATAAATATTTAGTACATATTTGACCTCCAAGTACGCCCGTCCGTATGTGGTTGAAAAAAAATACGCATTTGACGGTATCCAGCTAAAAATTGGGTGTCCCGTCGATCGCTCAGTACTTGCTGCCATTTTCGGCGATAACAGCACAGCCGGTTAGCCCAGCCATTTAATGGGCCCATTCACATGTTTTTTCTCATAAGTAACCCCCAATACTTTGTGGCACTGGGTGTCTCTAATCAATTTGTAGATTAACTAATCGCTCACACGCGCCTCTTTTCGGTACAAAATGCGGTAACTAGTGTAAGACTAAAGCGACAATTATGCTTCCGCCGATCTGTCCATCCTGGAATCCTCTGGCTTTGTTTGCCGGTGCTAGGCAGGGAGTTTCCTTCCAAGAACCCAGATTTTGGGGGCGACCAATTAGACTGATTGAGACTTTAAACCATCTTCGCTGTCAATCGTCGGTCCCCTCACAGTTCTTACTCTTGCACGATCAGATAAATAATTTTATATTTTGTGGAGCTATGTACAATCACTACCACTCTTTCACACAGACACACACACATACACACATTCGCGGGCGGAGCATCATTGCATTTTATTCAAGGGTTTAACATACTGTACAAGATTTTTTATTTTACTATACTAGGTTGTGACTGCCTTTCTCTTGGGTCTTTTTTCGGTTGTGTTTATTTTACATTTAAGCTAAAAACATTTACAAAGCAAAAAAAAAAATCATTCCTCTTGTTGATTATTGTATGTTAAAATATCAAGGAACATTGATTGATTGAGTCACGACAATGGTGTTAGTTCCAATTGCTTTGGGCATTCTAGAAAGCTAAAATTCTTTAGCCAAAAGTGAAAATATTAAGTTCATGCAAAGCTGGGATATTGCTGAATTAGTGTTTCTGGCACTATTAGATGAAAATCAACACACACAAAAACAACAACAAAAACAAACAAACAAAAATGCATTTATTAAATAACACTAGTCCTTGGTGTAGTTTTAAAAGTTATGGTTAAGCTTGTGTTTAAGTCAACATGGATAGCTGAACCAAATAAGCGTGGCTATCGATTAGGTTTGCAGTGACTCATTGCGCTAAAATCTGAATTGTTACATATGAACAGTGATGGAGGTCAATGAAATTCAAATATTATTTTGAAGGTGTGTTATGCATAACGAATTTCCTGGAAAACAATGTACAGGGAAAGCAATTCTAAATGACTCATGAAATGTTTATGTTCAGAATGAAATACTTCATAGCTTTTATGATTGAATTTGTTTGGCCGTGAATTAAAAGAAGAAAAAGTAAAACTTGCCTGAAACAAACTTCTTTCAAGTAAGCTACATTTGGTCAATTTTAAGAAAAAATGGCTTATTCTAATAAACATTGTTTAAATCCAAAGTTTACTGTTCTTTATCTGTTGATAATTGTTGAACTCAGTTTCACAATTGTATGAAAGTGTATTACCCTTTTATTTGGATTCAGTAATAGCTCAATTAAAAAAATTGTAAGATAAAAAAACAATCAAACAAAAATAAAATAAACCAAAAACTTTTCCTGAAAAGATTGACCTTTTACCGTCAAGCTGCACACACGTGCCGGTTGAGTAGCTGCACACCCTTCCATTTCCATGGGTGCAAGTGTTCCAAAATAAACCGAATTTCCAAATTCTTGCCACATATCTCGGTCATCTTCCATATTCGGCTCTGGATTGGATCTAAGAAAATTCAGAGCTTGTGTACCGAATGGCATCAGCCCCTTGAAAAGTCCATACATAACGTGTCCTGGCGATAAAAGCACCGGAAACACTGCCATTTTTTACTTTTTGTTTTCGCTGCAGCAGGACACAAAGCAGCGCCATGTCTGTAGTCTTGGTTGATTTTGTTTGCCTGGAATCCAGGCTTTTTCTTCGAGAGTGCGCGCCAGATTGGAAGATTTGTTTCTCTACGACTACAGGAAAGAGACTTTGAGTCATCTAAATCTAAAATAATGCAGCAATTTCTTTTTTTAGAACCTAAATACTAACGGTTCCCCAACAGGTGGAGGACTTTTTAATTAATTCAAGTAAATGCTGAAGTTTAACCAGAGTATCTTTCTATCCCCATCCCATGCCGCATTGTTGGGTTACAAGTGCCCCAGGTTGAAGAGCCTGTAGCTCTCCTTTTTAATTTTTTCAATATGTGATACTGCATGCGTCATAAGCTCCCATTCAATATGATACATGTATTCTGCAGTGCAAAGGAAGATTGCCGTATGTACAAATTTGATGTTTTGAGAAAATTGATCGAAACTTTAGCAGGGCTGAGAATCTTCAGCCTAAAGGCTAAATTAGAAACCTATAACTCCATATTTATAATAGAGAAAAGTATCACAGTTTACATAGTTCTGCCGTTTGATTGTGCTTCCCAAATGTTGGCATTTTGAAATAAGTTATTGCCTGTGGTTGGTATTTGACTGAGAAATTATTTTATACCTCAAGAATAAACCCTCGTCATTTGTCCTTTTGCTTAACATTTGACCAAACCCAAAGCTTTCTTGCGTTCGATATAACCTATATAGTGATGGCGTTGGACGTTAAACCAACTGAACTCACAACTTAGTCACTCAATGAGGCCCAAAAACTCTGGTTTATGCGCACTCTGCCTTCTTCAGAAAACTCGTGTCCACTTCTCATAACTTTAACTGTCCTTTCTTTCCTTCGATGTCCTTTCCTTTGTCTCCATCGATTGCACTATTCTGAGTATCTGCTGAGGAACCCTGGTCATTTGGACAGCTGGTTGCACCTGCCGGTAGAGAATCACCTTCATTAGAACTGGTACAGCTATTAGCCTCTTTTCCTGGCTGATAAGTGGGATCTCGAACGCCATCACTGTACTAATCGTTTTCCAATTAAGTTTGTAAAAATTAAAAAGCTTGTTCAACATTCATTTTTGTATGCATAAAGAAATGTTTATTTGGAACGAATGATTTGTATTGGTGCTTTGTTCTCGTTACTTATAAATTTATCCATATTGAAGGACGATCGTGGAAAAGATGCGTGGTAAAAATGAAGATGATAATTATGATTAAGACGATGATGATATTATGATGATACCATTACCACCACCACTACTACTACCACTACTACTACTACTACTACCACTACTACTACTACTACTACCACTACTACTACCACCACCACTACCACCACTAGATTATAGGGGCAGCCACAAACCTAGGTCTAGCTTGAGACCAACAGATTCACCTTCTACTCGGCACCCATTTGCCATACCAAGGCAAAGATTAGTGTGCTTAACCACTCTGCCATCGGCTTTCACAAAAATGAAAGCTTTTGGCAAAGGACTTTACACACGGCTTGCCTTGAATAACCTGACAAACAAATGTGCTGATCATGAATAGCGAAGGCTGTGTAGATTTTTCCTATTGATGAAAGCCAAGTCATGTTAAGTACTTGATATGATCAACATCTCTTTTTTTTATTATTAATTATTATTTGTCATGTACTCAGGAACAGGCCTCTTGGGTTTGTCAGTGCGAAGACTCGTTGGTGCAGCAGCTGGAACAGGACTTTAAAAACACTTTGAAGCAGGGCAATTCCTTGGAGCAGTGGGCCCAGTGGCTTGAGGGGGTGGTCAACCAGGTGCTGAAACCTCACGAGGGCAACGAGAACTTCCCGAAGGCTGCGCGCCAGTTTCTGCTCAAATGGTCATTTTACAGGTAAGAGAAATTATTAACAAAACATTTTTTGTTCTTACTTGCTTTCCTTTTACATCAAAAGATAATTTGAGTGCATTACGATCTCTTTACTTTCATTTGTGACTTCTTTTACTTTTCATCAAAGACAAGTAGACTACTTCAGAAAAAATGTATGCTCGTTCTGACCAGTTTCATGATACCAATTTGTTGAGCGCTGTGACACAAGTGTTAGAACTAACTCATACCACTGTACTGATATGGATAGTAATACTCGGAGATCTGCTTTGTGTGGAAGAGTTTGAATTGGAGTTGAAGAAATTTAGAAATATCCAGGGACGTTGACCTCATGGAAAACTCTATTTGAAAAAAGAGTTATATAAATATTGTATTTAGATCCTCTGGGATAGGCTGTAAAGTTTCACAAAAATATGCCCATTAGAATGTCCAAATACTGATCAAGGTAAAAATTGTTTTGGGCTGTCCCCGTTCAGACCTTAACCAAATAGCCATACTTGAGGTAATATAAGGCTGATAAAAATATGGTATATAAACAGAGCATGGATATATTATCTTGTTTTTTTTTGTTTTTTTTTTTATTCAACCTTTGGAATCAATCATATATTTAAGTCTCCTGTTGTCTTTGGGTAACCAAAAAAAAATCAAAAGTGAGCAATGATGATTATAATAAAAACGAATGGCATTTATATTGCTCATACTCAAAGAAAAAAAAAAAAGCAATGCTCTATGTGCCAACCAAAATTGAATAAAACATTGATATAAAGTAATTAATACAAAACCAAAACCAATACAAATATTTAGCATTCGAGCGACATGAGAATAATTATGGTAGAGTCTAAGACATGTAAATAAAATATCCTAAATGAATTTAAAATTTTGCTTATGACAATAATAAAAATGTAAAAATTATGTTATTTTAGAATGCAAAGAGAAATGGTTTAAATAAAAATTAAATTTAGTCTCTCTTTTATTTTTTTTATGTTTTACTTTTAAAACTATCTGTTTTGTCCGTTTCTAGAAGTTACTTTGGAAGTGAATTCCATTATGGTTGGGCTATAGCGATAAGAAGCTCCGTCACCAAAAGATTTTAAGTTGCTTTTGGGTATATTTAACGTCAAAGCGTCATATATATATCTTGTATATATACGCTGGTGCAGAACCATGTAGACATTTGTGTCACAAGCTGCACATTTGTTATCAACACTATATGCTATAGGTAGCCAGACCAATTCCTTCAGGAAAGGAGTTGCACTGGTGGACATTTTCTTTTTAATCTGTTTTAATGGCCAAAGTATTTGACATTTTTATCCCAGTGGTAATTCAACTTTATTTATTTGTTAGGAGCATATTAAAAGAAAAGAGTCGTTTGTTTTATTTTCAGCTCAATGGTCATCAGAGACCTGACTTTACGCAGTGCTGCAAGCTTTGGCTCCTTCCATCTTATTCGTCTCCTATACGATGAGTTCATGTTTTACCTGGTAGAGCACAAGGTGGCCAGTGCAACGGGTCAGACTTCCATAGCTGTCATGGGCGAAGTCAGACAGGTAATGCTCATTGTTGTTTTGTTATGTTTATCCTCAGGGTTTTGCTTACATTTTGTTCATGTTGTTAAAGAAGAAAAACAAGTCCTGGAAACATTTTTGACATTATTCAGTTTTATCATATTAGATTTCTGGGCACTGATTAATACAAAAATGTGAATAATTTGCTTGTTTATTAACTATATAGATTTAATATTGATAGCACTAGTGAGTTTTCCTTTGATCCATTCCCAATGCAAATGTAAGGTAATAAAAATGAAAATAATATTGAACGGCGTTAAAAAAAATAAATAAATATCAGAAACCAGAAACAAGACTTACTATTTTCAAAAGAAATTTTGTAAATCTGGAATCCAAATTGTGCATAATTGTGCCAAATTGTTTATTGACCTCTGTCCCCTTTCTCTGTGAATCGTTTACTCTACAAGCAGTTTCATGATCTCAGCAATGCTATGAACATGGGCAGCATGGATGCTGACGATGACGACGAAGACTCCTCTTCCAACTGCTCGCAGCCGTCTATGACTTCCCAGCAACAGCAACAGCCGCAGGTGGTCCAGAGGCTGACGATGGTGTCAACACCCAGCACAACACCAACGCCTACCACCCTGATGCTTGTGACGTCGAACGCCACGGCCATTGCGGGGGCAGGAGGGGTCAGGCCAGCCAACACTGCAGGAGCAGCTCTGGGGCAGGGTGCACCCACTGCTATTTCTGTGCGGCCCACGGCCAATGGTCTGGGGCCCGCTGGGGGGGGCATTGTGGTCCTGTCGGGCAGCACTGTGGCCGGCAACATGGCCGCCTCCCCAAACGTGATGGCCCAGGGAGGAATGCCCGCCACGCTGGCCGTCAGGACCGCCGCCAATGTTTCAGGCATCAGCGCGGGCTCGAGCAAGACACACACCATTCTGGTGATGCCTGTCTCTTCCACAGCAACTACCACAGTCACCACAGAAGTGCCTCCCGCAAAAAGAGTTAAGACAGAGTAGTTTGTGTTCACAAGTTTCAGATGTTATAAATTTATAGAATGGTTGTAGCATTGGGGGTGAAGGATGTTTGTCTATTCTCATTTTAAAATGTATTTTTTTAATTATGGTAAAGCATCTTGCTTTCCATTGTTTTTTCAATAGTTCAAAATGTCTGGCTGCATTGTGATTTTTCTCTTGCATCCATTTTTTCACAAATCCTTATGTATAATAAGCCTACATGGAGTTAATAACAATGCAACTACAAGGTTTTTGAAATTTCAAGGGAAGTTTTATCGCCTTTTCTGATGAGTTCTATGCAGTTTAAAAGATGTTTTTAGATACTAATCATACCTTCCAACTTATCAACCACATTGTCATGCGATTCCTAAAGATCTCCACGAGAAAATTTTATCTTGACAAATGAAGTGATGATGTAATAATTAAAAATGCAGCATTTGAAGTGAAGATGCATGTTATGCCTTAGAATATTCAAACTTGGTTGTTCGCCCTTATTTTGGAGTGTTGTTTGGTTTGGATCTAAAAATACTTTTAATCTTGTTTGAGGGGATATATAAATCGGTTTCACTTTGAGAAATGGTCTGTTTTCCCCATATTTTTATTTTTTATTCTTTCACTTGAAAAACTCTTGGCAAGGGCCAATCAACAAAATTTGTTTGTATTTGGAGAGAAGATTTGTCTTTTAAAAGTGTAATGAGTCAATTTTGTCAAAAGATTTGTTTGCTATCTCTTGTCTCTCTAAGTCTCATTTGTCACACTGTGGGCTTGAAATGGTTGTGGTTTGAAACCTTGTCTTAGCTGCAATTTCTTAACCTCATGAAAGTGCAAAGGACTGAGTTTTAAGTATGAAAACAGCCACACTGCTGCATGTTGATGTAATATGTATTGATTGCGACATATGCAATTATTATCTAGCTGTGCATAATTATACAAATTGTATCGTGCAAGGATTTAGTTGTACAGATGGAAAAGCTTTTACAAATTTGGCCATTTGTAATCAAAGAAAAAATAAACTTACCAGTAGTAAACTTAAAATCCCCTGCTATAGAATACTGTAGAGGAATAACACATTGGCTTTTCCATCTTCATGATTATATTATTTTGGTGACTAAATGTTTTAACTTCATACATTAGCTGCTCTCTCAATAATATTTTAAATAGCCCTATTGAATCGGGTATCTCATATCAGGTCCAAAAATTCTTCATACATAGTAATCATATACCTAACATTCAAAATATCTTCTGCTTCTGGCTCTCACTTTGTCTTAATTCTGATTTAAATGGCTGCTTCTTAAAAAAAAAAAAAGCCAAACAAAGGACCCGACTTCAGACTACAACATTAATTAGGATGTTCCGTCCATAAATATTTTAATACAAATTAATGTTGATGAAAATAAATATTGAATTCTTGGCTTTGTATAAATAACATTCTGTCTGTAGTCTGTTGTTGATTTTACATTTTCTTCTGCTAACAATTTATGCAATCAACAGTTGAAATGCTTGAATTGCCAAGGAAGAATTTCTTATAAAGTTTTAGTGAATTAGTTTAACTTTCAGTTAGATTAGATATTGAACTTAAAGAGTAAAACACTAACTGTTGATACATGTGTGGAACTTGTTGAAAATATTAATTGTTGAATGTGTTGGACCAAGATAAGGAGATAATCTTGTATTGAGAGAATTTTCAGCATTTTGAATTATGCAAATGTCAATTGATCAGATTGATTTTAATCTTAAAATTTTTAAAGATGAGACTGATATAAAATAAAATATAGTCACAAATCAAATAAAACTGAGTTTGATATGTGGTCACATTTTAAATCTCCGTTTATAATGATGGCTTTAATGTAATTTGACTTATTTCCTCTCCAAGCTATTGTTCTAAAAAGTTTTAATTTTCTCTATGTACATCTGTGATGAGAGACTTGTTAAACAACTGTTGTTGAAATGCTGATGTAGAATAGTTGATCTATATATAAACTATTATTATATACAACATGTATAAAAATGTATGTGTGCCCGAAATGCCTTCATTTGTTGATAAATCTGTGTACATAGTTGTTATGAAGGGAATGTAAACAGTGCAAATTTTCATCTACTAATTCACAGGTGCTGTGGAAAGGGTGAGTCCACACCAGCCATAACCAACTCAGGCTTTGGAATGATTGCCTTTTGACCTGCATTATCTTTACCATTACAGATGACTTTGTTTAAAAGGCGTAAATGCCTTTTTTTTCTTCCTTTTTAGATCCTACATAAGATGGATAATAACATGTATTGTTAGCATTTAACTTATTTGAATTGCTGTGCTGAAAGTCTTGAAAGTGAACATTTGGGTGATAGGTGCAGTTGAGGAAAATAAATTAATTGAAATTGTCTCCAATAGCCTATAAATCTAGTCAGATGTCTTGCATATTCTTTTTCTATATTAACCTCGACTGTCTTCCTTTGCACATAGTTGAAAGAAGATCAAAACATTTGTACACCCTTTCTTTCTTTCAATTATTTTTTTTATGTGCGCATTATAAGCAGTATACCCTAAAACTAAGTGAAACAATGATTACAATAATGATTTGTACACTGGATATAAGGCTAAACCAGAGAGACAAAACAAAAGTTTGGCTTGTCTGATGAACATTACTCCTTTAGAAAGATAACAACATTTAGAAGAATTAATTGGTTTGGTTGTGTGCACAAGATTTTTCAATCATGGATTGTCCTACAATCTTGTCTTTTATTTACAAAATGGGATACATTATTTTTAAGATGACTCGGAAATCTAGTATACTGTCTGGATTTTACCCAAACATGTGCAGAAATTCTCTGTAAGTGTTGGGCCTTCACATTTGTTATTCATCTTATGATACTTTTTTTTAAATATGAGGGCGGGCTGAATAAGTTCTCCGTAGAGTTTAACGTCTCCTAGATTCCTCTGGGGGGTCCTATACCACGACGGGGCCAGCTGAATGATATGTTTTGATTTAGTTTTTATGGTGTTTTTTTTTTTTGTTTTTTTTTGGGTAATACTCGCATGACCTATTAAGTGAATCTCAGTCACTTTCTAAATCGCACCATAAAAAAAACAAGCTATCTTTCTATGAATGGCAACACAGATATGTGTTGTAGCTATCAATCTGAACGTTTTTGTAAGGCAACCCATTTTTCAGCCAGTCCTCGTATTAAGGAAAAAAAATATAGTAAGAGTCCTCATTCCTGTTTGTTTCATTCCATTGTACTTTTTTACCTCATCTTCTTTTTTTAGTGTATTTTGTTTGTAAATATGTAATTAGTTGATATTCTGTTACACCAGGGTGGCTCATTTGGCAGTAGTGATTGTGAGAGCTATAGGAAAATATTTATTGAATGTTTGCTGAGGATTGAGTTTGTATTTTTAAAAGGCCAAACGCTTGTCTTTATTTTCTTTGCTACCTTTCTTTAGCTCTTGCTCTCCTATAATCTACTGTAGCAGGACGAAGCTCAATATCTTTCAAATTTATGGAAATGATAGAACTGTTGGTTAGCTGTACAAAGGTAAACCATTTGCATGTTACATTTAAATATATTGTTTTAAGTGCTTACAAAGGCGTCCGGGTGATAGGAAATATTGTTTCAGTGTTAATTGGTGGTGTCAACCTAAAACTTTGTCATTGAAAATATGGTCCCATGCTCTTTGGTTTAAAACATTAGGGAACCAAGAGTTACGGGTCCTGATTGCACTGGGTAAACAGCATTTGTTAGGTAGGTTGCTATTACTCTCTTTGCCCTAATATCCTTTAAAAAGGATCCACCAGTTTTGTACTGATCTGCATACCTTCCATTTCAATATAATTAAGATGAAAGCTTTTCATTTTCAACATTTTGAAAATTTATCTAAATAGTTTGTACACAAGGAAAAAGCCTAAATTCATGCGATGTAAAAAGTAATCAAAAGGTTAAGTCAGTCCAAATCAAATGTTCCATATGAAAATTTATGGAACTTTTCATTTTGTTAGCATGCTGAGAAGGTCTTGGTTGGATGTAAATTTGATGGCAAGAGAAGCGCAGCTCGTTGATTTGTTTACTTTGATGAGTTTACTGTTCTTTTTCAACATAGATTGGCATCTTATACCTACTATTGTACTAAGGTTGCTTTGAAGAATCTTGGACTGTTTGTTTAACATGTCATGCCTTTTAGTCTTAAATACGACTGCTTAAAGAAGTGTGAATGGATTATCTGTCGCTTGTCGATTCGATACTAATACATTTAAAAAAAATTTTTTTTTATCTTTAGGACTTGAATTTACATGTTCCTTCAGTTACATTGTTTCTATTTTCCATTTGGTTATTCTCTTTCATCTGCTGAAAAGAAATAAAATATTACCCTTTATCAATGTTTGTCCAAAAATCTTTCTAAACATGCATGGTTGTTGTGAAATGTTGAAAAATTATAAATTTAAGACACTTGTGCTCAAAGGCATATCATATGAATTAATATTCCCCAAGGGGATCCATGGTTTAAAAAAAAAAAAAAAAAAAAGGCCTGAGCTATTGTGATCAGGTGTTCAGGTTTGTAACTAGAATTTGAGCTAATGTGTTTTATAAGGTTTGACAATAAATCACACTCACAGAACAATTGTGTCAACACAAAATTCAGGTAATTTTCCATTTTATACTGTTTCGAACATTCCTACAAAATACAACTACAGGTAAATGTATCTCATATTGGGATATATTTTAGCTGGTTTTTGTTTTTGTTTTACTGTTAAAAATGTAATTAAAATGTTATAAAAAGGACATGTCAATGACTAGTAAGATAAGCTTACAAGAAATTCAGAGTATTCCATACTATAATTTTGTTTCCACTCTACTAAAACAAAAGATCAAAGTGATGCAATCTAATTTTGTGATTGTCCTTCTCTATGCAAATTACTGCAGTTAACTTTACTGCATATATAAATAAAAAAAATGAACAGGAAAAGTGAAGAGTAAAATGGGAGAAAGTTTATATGAATTACTATAATTTAACACACAGAGCTTAAGCTTCTGATTTATTTTGGTTTCTGCATTACTAAAGGATCAAACTGGCTCTAGCAGTAGCGCGTTTGTCTCTCAATCGGGAGGTCCAAAGGTTCGAAACCCAGGCTCCAAAAAGTAAATTTTTAAGATGAGTAATATTCATCTATTACAGTGGAACTGTAGAGGCCCGGGGGCCAACTACCCTGAACTGCAGCGCATTCTGTTGAAACATAACGTCGCTGAAGCATGTCTTCAGGAGACAAAACTATCCCCAACTTAGACTTTAAGTAGAGGCCTCTCTGCCTATCATCACCACAGCGGTGTTGCGGATGTTTTAAGCGGCGGTAGCAATCCGAATAACTTTCGGAAAATCTTTCACTCTATGCTCGGTATATCTTCCACCCTCTGCTCAAGTCTCCTACTCTGATTTTACTAATCTTTTTGATCTGCTTCCTTTTCTTGTTATTTTTATGTTAGACTTTAATTCTTTTAACCCACTTTGTTTTAGTCTAATTTTTGATTCTCTTGGATAATTCTTTTAAATTTTTTTCTTTTAATCTGATTTCTTACTTCTGAACGATGGCTCTCCAAGTTCCTGCCATCCTGCCTCTGGTTGTTTTTGATTTATTATTATTGTAGTAGTAGTAGTACTAGTAGTAGTAGTAGTAGTAGTAGTAGTAGTAGTAGTAGTAGTAGTAGTAGTAGTAGTAGTAGTAGTAGTAGTAGTAGTAGTAGTAGTAGTAGTAGTAGTAGTAGTAGTAGTAGTAGTAGTAGTAGTAGTAGTAGTAGCAGCAGCAGCAGTAGCAGTACTACTACTAGTAGTAGTATATCAGCTTTTGACGCAGGATTACCTATAAGGATAAAAAAACAAACACTCTGGCGACTAGTTGGGTCGGTGTCAGTTCAATGTAACCGCCTGAGACAGTGTTGTTATCCTCGCAGTCTCTGTGTGGTAGCAGGTAACTTATGAATCGTTAGTGTTGGGGCCGGTCCACAATATAGCCTGTAAAGTGCTGACGTTGATTGCTAAGCAATACTTGCGTACTTTTATCTTATTATTAATCGAATAACAGTGCTAAAGAAATATAACTATGTGATACATGGTTTATTTACATTATTTTGTCTTCACAAGGTCAGAATAATTTACCATCGATGGTGAAATCAGCAAACATAACGTTTTGACAAGTGGCTTTTCTATTTCTGGCGTTCAAAGATTACTTTTTGCAGAGTACCTGCATATAAAAAAAAATGTTTTAAATTCTAACAATAAAATCTCTGCACCTTCCAATACAGATACGACTATTTTATTCATAATGTTTTCGTTAAAGCATTCTATCTTGGAAGACTGACAGTCTGTCGATACCAGTCTTTCGATTAAAAAACAAAACAAAAAACAAAAAGAAAACTGGTGACGTGCAGTGCCTCAGAGCTTCTTTGATATGGTAAGATAATAAAAGTCAGTACATGTATGATATTAATACAAAATATATTACAGGCATTCATTTCAAATGAAATTGAAAAAAAAAAGAGGATAACGAAAAGGCCCAAACAAAGCAAAACATTGTTACATGGATTAATTTAAACAATATCATCAGCGGTCCCCTTTTTAGTTGCAATATTCCTGCCTTGTAAACTCAGTATTCCATTGCTAAAAATAATGTTCCTTTAATATTATTGTTATAATGTGTTTTTTTCCCCCGAGGCAATCCCTATAATTGAAAAGTATGCCATTTTGTAGATATATATTTATCCATTTTTTTTCACACCCATGCGTCTATGCTGTCAATCCAAGAAGTTAACATTTCATAGGCCGCCTCAACTGTATCATAATATTATCCTCCATCAAGTTTGATAAAAGTGATGATTATAAGGTCACTTGTCTCAAGACTTCCATTACATTGAGCTATATACCGTGACAAGACTTAGTATGGAACTCGCATCTTGAAATTTTTAACTTTAAAACTGATCAATGACGGAAACCATTCGTGGAAGAATTCTAAAATATTATCTATTCTGAGGGAATCGTTCGCATATATCTTGAAACAACCTATATATAATGCCCAAGAATTCGCGGGGATTAAAAGTTTAAATCAATACCAATTCTATGACAAACAGTGCCACGTACTCTAAAACAGTATACAGTACCCCTGCCGGTAACATACAGTATAACCCTGTCGGTAACATGTTCTCATTTACATCAAGTGATGCCGATGCGGAAGCTGAATTATCGTACGGTGATATAATTATATATATATATACATACCACATAATACTGGCCCCTGGGCAGCATGTACATACAATCTTCACACGTTAGGCTTAGTATCCAGCACTGAGAGGTCACATTATACTGGCACCTGAGAATGTGACCTCTCAGGGGCCAGTATAATGTGACCTCTCAGGTGCCAGTATAATGTGACCTCTCAGGGGCCAGTATAATGTGACCTCTCAGGGGCCAGTATAATGTGACCTCCCAGGGGCCAGTATAATGTGACCTCCAGGGCCAGTATAATGTGACCTCTCAGGGGCCAGTATAATGTGACCTCTCAGGGGCCAGTATAATGTGACCTCTCAGGTGCCAGTATAATGTGACCTCTCAGGTGCCAGTATAATGTGACCTCCCAGGGGCTAGTATTATGTGACCTCTCAGGTGCCAGTATAATGTGACCTCGTCAAACCCAGCCTAGAGCTACAGGGTTTACAAATATTGATCTACAGGGTCCACAAATCATTCCGATGTCAGACCACCCTAGAGCTACAGTGTCCACAAATCGTTCCGATGTCAGACCCAGCCTAGAGCTACAGGGTCCACAAATCATTCCGATGTCAGACCCACCCTAGAGCTACAGGGTCCACAAATCTAGAGCTACAGGGTCCACAAATCTAGAGCTACAGGGTCCACAAATCTAGAGCTACAGGGTCCACAAATCTAGAGCTACAGGGTCCACAAATCTAGAGCTACAGGGTCCACAAATCATTCCTATGTTAGACCGATGTCAGACCCACCCTAGAGCTACACAAATCATTCCGATGTCAGACCCAGCCTAGAGCTAAAGGGTCCACAAATATAAAGCTACAAGGTCCACAAATCATTCCGATGTCAGACCCAGCCTAGAGCTACAGGGTCCACAAATCATTCCGATGTCAGACCCAGCCTAGAGCTACAGGGTCCACAAATCATTCCGATGTCACACCCAGCCTAGAGGGTCCACAAATCGTTCCGATGTCAGACCCACCCTAGAGCTACAGGGTCCACAAATCGTTCCGATGTCAGACCCAGCCTAGAGCTACAGGGTCCACAAATCATTCCGATGTCAGACCCACCCTAGAGCTACAGGGTCCACAAATCTAGAGCTACAGGGTCCACAAATCTAGAGCTACAGGGTCCACAAATCTAGAGCTACAGGGTCCACAAATCATTCCGATGTCAGACCCAGCCTAGAGCTACAGGGTCCACAAATCATTCCGATGTCAGACCCAGCCTAGAGCTACAGGGTCCACAAATCTAGAGCTACAGGGTCCACAAATCATTCCGATGTCAGACCCACCCTAGAGCTACAGGGTCCACAAATCTAGAGCTACAGGTTCCACAAATCTAGAGCTACAGGGTCCACAAATCATTCCGATGTTAGACCCACCCTAGAGCTACAGGCTCCACAAATCATTCCGATGTCAGACCCAAGCCTAGAGCTACAGGGTCCACAAATCTAGAGCTACAGGGTCCACAAATCTAGAGCTACAGGGTCCACAAATCTAGAGCTACAGGGTCCACAAATCTAGAGCTACAGGGTCCACAAACCTAGAGCTACAGGGTCCACAAACCTAGAGCTACAGGGTCCACAAACTAGAGCTACAGGGTCCACAAATCTCGATCTACAGGGTCCACAAATCATTTCGATGTCAGACCCAGCCTAGAGCTACAGGCTCCACAAATCATTCCGATGTCAGACCCAAGCCTAGAGCTACAGGGTCCACAAACCTAGAGCTACAGGGTCCACAAACCTAGAGCTACAGGGTCCACAAACCTAGAGCTACAGGGTCCACAAATCTCGATCTACAGGTTCCACAAATCATTCCGATGTCACACCCACCCTAGAGCTACAGGGTCCACAAATCATTCCGATGTCAGACCCAGCCTAGAGCTACAGGGTCCACAAATCATTCCGATGTCAGACCCAGCCTAGAGCTACAGGGTCCACAAATCTAGAGCTACAGAGTCCACAAATCGTTCCTATGTCAGACCCAGCCTAGAGCTACAGGGTCCACAAATCTAGAGCTGCAGGGTCCATAACTCTAGATGTCAAACCCAAATCTAGAGCTACAGGGTCCACAAATCTAGAGCTACAGGGTCCACAAATCTAGAGCTACAGGGTCCACAAATCTAGAGCTGCAGGGTCCACAAATCTAGAGCTGCAGGGTCCACAAATCTAGAGCTGCAGGGTCCATAAATCATTCCGATGTCAAACCCAGCCTAGAGCTACAGGGTTTACAAATATTGATCTACAGGGTCCACAAATCATTCCGATGTCAGACCACCCTAGAGCTACAGTGTCCACAAATCGTTCCGATGTCAGACCACCCTAGAGCTACAGGGTCCACAAATCATTCCGATGTCAGACCACCCTAGAGCTACAGGGTCCACAAATCATTCCGATGTCAGACCCAGCCTAGAGCTACAGGGTCCACAAATCTAGAGCTACAGGGTCCACAAATCATTCCGATGTCAGACCCAGCCTAGAGCTACAGGGTCCACAAATCATTCCGATGTCAGACCCTAGCCTAGAGCTACAGGGTCCACAAATCTAGAGCTACAGGGTCCACAAATCTAGAGCTACAGGGTCCACAAACCTAGAGCTACAGGGTCCACAAATCTCGATCTACAGGTTCCACAAATCATTCCGATGTCAGACCCACCCTAGAGCTACAGGGTCCACAAATCATTCCGATGTCAGACCCAGCCTAGAGCTACAGGGTCCACAAATCGTTCCGATGTCAGACCCACCCTAGAGCTACAGGGTCCACAAATCTAGAGCTACAGGGTCCACAAATCTAGAGCTACAGGGTCCACAAATCTAGAGCTACAGGGTCCACAAATCTAGAGCTACAGGCTCCACAAACTAGAGCTACAGGTTCCACAAATCATTCCTATGTTAGACCGATGTCAGACCCACCCTAGAGCTACACAAATCATTCCGATGTCAGACCCAGCCTAGAGCTAAAGGGTCCACAAATATAAAGCTACAAGGTCCACAAATCATTCCGATGTCAGACCCAGCCTAGAGCTACAGGGTCCACAAATCATTCCGATGTCAGACCCAGCCTAGAGCTAAAGGGTCCACAAATATAAAGCTACAAGGTCCACAAATCATTCCGATGTCAGACCCAGCCCAGAGCTACAGGGTCCACAAATCATTCCGATGTCAGACCCAGCCTAGAGCTACAGGGTCCACAAATCATTCCGATGTCAGACCCAGCCTAGAGCTACAGGGTCCACAAATCGTTCCGATGTCAGACCCACCCTAGAGCTACAGGGTCCACAAATCTAGAGCTACAGGGTCCACAAATCATTCCGATGTCAGACCCACCCTAGAGCTACAGGGTCCACAAATCTAGAGCTACAGGGTCCACAAATCTAGAGCTACAGGGTCCACAAATCTAGAGCTACAGGGTCCACAAATCTAGAGCTGCAGGGTCCACAAATCTAGAGCTGCAGGGTCCACAAATCTAGAGCTGCAGGGTCCACAAATCTAGAGCTGCTGGGTCCACAAATCTAGAGCTACAGGGTCCACAAATCGTTCCGATGTTAGACCCACCCTAGAGCTACAGGGTCCACAAATCATTCCGATGTCAGACCCACCCTAGAGCTACAGGGTCCACAAATCATTCCGATGTCAGACCCACCCTAGAGCTACAGGGTCCACAAATCATTCCGATGTCAGACCCACCCTAGAGCTACAGGGTCCACAAATCTAGAGCTACAGGGTCCACAAATCGTTCCGATGTCAGACCCACCCTAGAGCTACAGGGTCCACAAATCGTTCCGATGTCAGACCCAAGCCGCCAAAACGCCGCCGCCAGTCGGGCTCTCCTGTCATAAAATAGCATCTTCGTCCACGATGTAAAAACTGGCGGGGAAAGTCGTTTTGCAGTCAACATTGACGGATGAGGGCCGTGTGCGTTTTAGAGGCTGTTTTACGTCGTCTTGACGCGAGGACTTTGAGCCGTTGGCAGGTCTGTGGTGTTTCACGTCGTCTTGACGCGAGGACTTTGAGCCGTTGGCAGGTCTGTGGTGTTTTACGTCGTCTTGACCTGAGGACTTTGAGTTGTTGGCAGGTCTGTGGTGTTTCACGTCGTCCTGACCTGAGGACTTTGAGCCGTTGGCAGGTCTGTGGTGTTTCACGTCGTCCTGACCTGAGGACTTTGAGCCGTTGGCAGGTCTGTGGTGTTTCACGTCGTCCTGACCTGAGGACTTTGAGCCGTTGGCAGGTCTGTGGTGTTTCACGTCGTCCTGACCTTATACTTTAAATTAAATTGGAACCCTCATACCATTGCTCTAATGAAACGGTTAAACACCCGCCTGTAGCATTTTAAGGAAACTTCACTCATTCCATGTCGATAACAAATTAATGTGTCTTTTTATAAATCAGTCATTGAGAGTGTGATCTGTTTCGCTCTGGTCTTCTGGGGAGGAAATGCAAATGCATCAAAAACATGTAAACTAGACAAAATTATCTCCATATGTATTAAAGTTTGTAAACCCATAGAATATTTCCCCTATGTAGATATGCTATACTTATGTAAATGTCAAATTAAGATTGGTTCAATTTTAAAAGATAAAAACCATCCTCTTTATAGCCAGTTAAGTTTTTCTGAGCGCTCAGGGAGGCCAAGAGCCATACAATTTAGACTTGAAAGATACAAAAATTCGTTTCTGCCTAGAGCACTTAAACTTTTGAAAAAAAAATATAATACAATTTTCTATTTCATGTCAAGTTGCAATGCAAGCTTCTATTATTATTCAAATAATAATTATTATAATAATTAATATTATGACTAGTGTTATTGTCACTTTTGTTTTTTGTTTATAATTATTATTATTATTATTATTATTATTATTATTATTATTATTATTATTAT
>RQTK01000462.1:65053-92547 GCA_003991915.1 Elysia chlorotica
AATAATAATAATAATAATAATAATAATAATAATAATAATAATAATAATAATAATAATAATAATAATAATAATAATACTAATACTAGTATTAATAATAATAACAATAATTCACATGTTATAGAGCCCCATATCCAATAAACTTAGTTCATGGCGCTTTTTACACTTTAAAAATTATAAAAAAAATAAAGGACACAGTGACGTAGTAATATTCAACATAAATTGTAATACATGTCATAAAATTAAAACAAAACAATTAATTTATACGAGAAGATGATTTGCATACATAGTTAAGCTAAGCGGTCGAAAAAAATCCGTTATTAACATTTTTTGAGACGTCGCTTCGGAGTCAGCTGCACTGAAAGCTCTCTCACATACCTCGTAGTTCTAGATCTCTTAACATTCATTTTTCCCGCTCGAATGAAGGGACCGTGATGGTAAGTAGGGAGAGAGGAGATTTTACAAATATGGCGGAGCCGTTTGGTTAATACATCTGTAACAGAGAATGGATGTCCAATACTCAATGCGTGATTTTACTGGCATGTTGATGCGAGGTGTTTAATGGTCCCGTTTTCTTTCTCCTGTTGCCGTTCTAGCAGCGCTATTTTGGCATCTCTGCAGCCTGTCCGAACTGTCGTGAGATATTTTCAAATATAAACGGTTACCGTAGTCCAACCGTAAAAGAAAGAAGGTTGTTGATGTTTCCTTCAGACATTATTCGTGATTGCGCTTATTCTCTTTACAACTGATCTTTAGAGCTCCTGCGAAGAGTGCTGAGCTTAGCACAAGGCTGAACTTAGGACACCTAATATACAATTCTTTCAAGTAGTTACATCATGTCCTGACAATACAGCCAACAATCTACGCGGAGGAAGAAAGCTAAGAGCAAATATTATGTTCAAGCTTCATAGTTCAATCTACGCGGAGGCAGAAAGCTAAGAGCAAATTAATATTATGTTCAAGCTTCATAGTTCAATCTACGCGGAGGCAGAAAGCTAAGAGCAAATTAATATTATGTTCAAGCTTCATAGTTCAATCTACGCGGAGGCAGAAAGCTAAGAGCAAATTAATATTATGTTCAAGCTTCATAGTTCAATCTACGCGGAGGCAGAAAGCTAAGAGCTAAGAGCAAATATTATGTTCAAGCTTCATAGTTCAATCTACGCGGAGGCAGAAAGCTAAGAGCAAATTAATATTATGTTCAAGCTTCATAGTTCAATCTACGCGGAGGCAGAAAGCTAAGAGCAAATATTATGTTCAAGCTTCATAGTTCAATCTACGCGGAGGCAGAAAGCTAAGAGCAAATATTATGTTCAAGCTTCATAGTTCAATCTACGCGGAGGCAGAAAGCTAAGAGCAAATATTATGTTCAAGCTTCATAGTTCAATCTACGCGGAGGCAGAAAGCTAAGAGCAAATATTATGTTCAAGCTTCATAGTTCAATCTACGCGGAGGCAGAAAGCTAAGAGCAAATTAATATTATGTTCAAGCTTCATAGTTCAATCTACGCGGAGGCAGAAAGCTAAGAGCAAATATTATGTTCAAGCTTCATAGTTCAATCTACGCGGAGGCAGAAAGCTAAGAGCAAATATTAAGTTCAAGCTTTATAGTTCAATCTTCGCGGAGGCAGAAAGCTAAGAGCAAATTAATATTATGTTCAAGCTTCATAGTTCAATCTACGCGGAGGCAGAAAGCTAAGAGCAAATATTCTGTTCAAGCTTCATAGTTCCACACATAAAAAATTAATCAGTTGTCCTTGTCCCACACATAAAGACCTACCTCATCTCGAATTATTATTGATAAGACCCGAGTCGTCAAGCTCGTTAGTGCTATTAACACAGGTCGATTCACACTTCACTGGAAAACATCCGGAGAGAGCTTTTGATGAACGTCAAACACTGTAATTTAATGTGACATTTGTCTAAGACACGATGGGTAATTCTCGCCCTACTCCAGACCTAAGTGTAAAAGGACATGGAACTGGGATTACTATGCCAGGCTAGCGGCCATTCCAACTACAGACAAAACGGAAAGACTAATATGAAAAATCTGTTCCACACAGTCCGCTCCTGTGAGTGTGAGTGTGAGTGTGTGTGTGTGTGTGTGAGTGTGTGTGTGTGAGTGTGTGTGTGTGTGTGAGTGTGTGTGTGAGTGGGGGCGATAAACGGACGGGGTGTCACTCTCGCGTCGTCCCATGTGGCACGCAAGGAGGTCGTTCGCGTCGACTCCTACTCTCTCTCACTCTCTCGCTCTCTCATCTCTCTCTAACACTCTAGTTATCTGTCCCTCCCTCTCTCTCTATCTCTCTTCCTCTCTCTCTCTCTCTTTGTCTATCACTCTCGCTCACTCTTTCCTTGATATTCCTCGCTCTTTCTCTCCAACTTTATATCTCAATCTCTCTCTCGCTCTTTCTCCCTCTCTAGCTCTTTCTCTCTATCCCTCTTTCTCCCTCTCTCTCTTTCTCCTTTTCTCTTTCTAGTTCTCTCTTTCTCTCGTTCTCTATCTCTCTCTTTCTGCCTCTCTCTTCTTACTCTCTATCTTTCTCTATTTCTTTCTCCACATCTCTCTCTATCTCCCTCTCTCTATATATCTCTCTCTTCCTTCCCATCTTCCAGGCGTGTCGCCACTCCATCACGATGTCCCGATTCGATTAACGCCTGCGAGGCTCACAATTGAAACTCGTTTTCCATGCGAATGCGAAACATAGAGTACATTCATTTCGTCGGGTTTGAAACGCTGGAACTCAGTAGTTATATGTATTATGTATAAAGCAACATAGGAGGGGTACTGCTGATCAAAGGGCGACAAATTGAAAAGGCGTAATGTTTCAACGGGAACGAAGCTAGATCTAGATACTGACAGTAATTACCGCTGCTTTTACTGCCCGTCTCGCGTTGCTAATGGCTGTGGGCGGTACAGAATAGTGCTCAGCTACAACCGGTATCCAAGTACACGTACGCCGGTACATGGGACTGGAACTGTTCCCGCAACTATAATTGTTTGTGGAACTGGCACTGTTCCCGCAACTATAATTGTTTGTGGAACTGGCACTGTTCCCGCAACTATAATTGTTTGTGGAACTGGCACTGTTCCAGTAACGGTAGATGTTCTGTCGCCGTATAGGATCCCCCGGGGGAACCTAGGAAACGTTAAACCCGGAGAGAGGGAGAGAATTCTCATTCTCTCCGTCTCTCTATAGAGAACTGTAGATGTACTTGTTCCATTGTTCATGAGACAAGTAATAAATATACGCATCCAAATTTGGTAGATTTCTCGCCCCTCTCTTGCCTGTCCTCCCTCTGGAATAACGTGAAGCCTCTGGTACCATCAGGTACACGCGTGAATCAGACACCAGAAGAACATTTCACTTTTGGAGTAATTCACAGTGTATTAAGTACCATCAGATGCAGTTTAAGGGGTTGAAACATTTCTTCAGATCTAGAACCAGAGATAGTCCTTTTTATTTAAAAATGAACGAAGTCAAAATAGTGTTTTTTATGCTTACAGGGCTCTAGCTCACATATGTAAAATGGTGCAGCAGATACCGGAACAGGTACGTGTGGCACCGATCCGATTCACGTACCGGTATATGGATATGTTCCGGCTGGCCAGCTCAAGTAAAGAAGACGGGATTCAATGGAAGCCACCCCAGAGACTCGAGATGATGGGATTTTCCCGATGTGGACGCCTCTCGCTGAATTCACAGTAAGATCCCCCTTCAAAGTCATCAGTAATCGCGCAGTAAGCTCCGCCTTCAAAGTCATCAGTAATCGCGCAGTAAGATCCCCCTTCAAAGTCATCAGTAATCGCGCAGTAAGCTCCGACTTGCATTACTCGCCCAGTCTTCTTACTTTTAAAATATGGCGCCAAAAGGATTACATGTTCTTCATTTTTTGGTCTGTTTATGATTTGGCTGATAGTCTATACCATATAAATGTTGCTTTATAGTCTATAACCTGTAAATGCTGGTCTATAGTCTATAACCTGTGAATGTTGCTCTATAGTCTCTATCCTGTAATTGCTGCTCGAAAGTGTATATCCTGTTAATTATCTATTTATACATATTTAAAAAAAAACAAAAAACACTCGACATCGTATGCAACTGCTGTCCCAAACGACTTGAAATTTTTTGTGTGCCCTAATTTTGCTATCAAACCGTTACAAATGAGTAATTTTTCGCACATAAAAAAACCGAACCAAATTGCCCTCGCCAATTTCCACAAAATGTTTTGTTTCGCCTGCACTGGCTACTTTTAAGTCCCAGGTATATGACCTTAATAAGATCATTGAGTAAGTCTTCCTCGGTCAACGTTTAGGCAGCACTAAAACTGAATAGTGATTTAAAAACATGGTGAGCTTAATACTCCTTTCTGAAACTACTATCACATACACACTGACGATAGCGCTGCATAGTTTCTTTTATTTAATAGAGGACAAATACCCACGTAAAGTTTAGAACCAGAAAAAGGAACACTGTCCATCTACATGTATGCTCGATGTAGACAAGTCAATGTGTGTGATTTCTAAAAAGAGTAAAAAGAAAAGGTAGCGAATGAAAGGAATACATTAGAAACAAACAAATCCGTAGCAAAGATTTCGATGCGTACAGGTACTTTTGTAATACGCGTGCTTCTTCTTTTTCTCCTATTTACTTATAAAGTTAAAACAAAGCGTAACGTTATTTTTTCAAATCTGAGGTTGCCAATGGATAGAAAAAAAGAGAATTCTGTATTGTGTAAATTCTTCTTCAATTTCATGTAGTTTTAAAGACAAAGGTTATGCAAGACGCTGTTTAAAAGCCTCCGCGACAAACAACAATTTGGTGTTTGCACTGAAAACTCTTCACCTTTTAAGACATGTGATACCAAAAGCTACTGCAATTCAATCATGAAAAATAATTCCAAACCAAACAAAGTTTTAAACAAAAGCAAAGAAACCTCGTGCGAAGACAAGAAAACGAACAGAAGAAAAACATTGGGGACTTTGAGCTATGTGTTGTATCAAGTTGTTCACGCCTCATTGTTTCAGGCACAGGTTTTAACAGAACAAAACATCCCTGAACTGTCATTGTGTGGCAGCATGTAACACTATCAGACGTTAGTCTTGAGAGCCCTCCACATTATAGCCTTGATACTGACGTTGGACATTAAAACGCCAGTTCAACCCAACTCCAGCTTTATAGAATCTAACAGCAGGAATGTTCCCCTGAAGCTGAAAAGTTACGAACTGAGTATTATTGTGTTGCCGTTCTGAGGGCAGAGGGCAGAGGGCAGTGGGCTACCAACTTGGACCAGCAGCCAAGTCTGATGAGACGGGCCACGCGCTTCAATCTGCCTTAACCTAGGCGTACATAACTGAGACCATATGACCTCTCAGGCCTTAACCTAGGCGTACATAACTGAGACCATATGACCTCTCAGGCCTTAACCTAGGCGTACATAACTGAGACCATATGACCTCTCAGGCCTTAACCTAGGCGTACATAACTGAGACCATATGACCTCTCAGGCCTTAACCTAGGCGTACATAACTGAGACCATATGACCTCTCAGGCCTTAACCTAGGCGTACATAACTGAGACCATATGACCTCTCAGGCCTTAACCTAGGCGTACATAACTGAGACCATATGACCTCTCAGGCCGTAACGGATGGCAGGGCCACGTCCGCTGGGCGCGGATTTTCTGCTGTCTAAGTCTATGGTGAAACTCTAGTTGGAGGCCGGTGTATATTCCCTCATCTAGCGTCCTCGGTTTAACTCTAGTTGGAGGCCGGTGTATATTCCCTCACCTAGCGTCCTCGGTTTAACTCTAGTTGGAGGCCGGTGTATATTCCCTCACCTAGCGTCCTCGGTTTAACTCTAGTTGGAGGCCGGTGTATATTCCCTCATCTAGCGTCCTCGGTTTAACTCTAGTTGGAGGCCGGTGTATATTCCCTCATCTAGCGTCCTCGGTTTAACTCTAGTTGGAGGCCGGTGTATATTCCCTCATCTAGCGTCCTCGGTTTAACTCTAGTTGGAGGCCGGTGTATATTCCCTCATCTAGCGTCCTCGGTTTCAGGCCGGTGTATATTCCCTCATCTAGCGTCCTCGGTTTAACTCTAGTTGGAGGCCGGTGTATATTCCCTCATCTAGCGTCCTCGGTTGGAGGCCGGTGTATATTCCCTCATCTAGGGTCCTCAGTTTAACTCTAGTTGGAGGCCGGTGTATATTCCCTCATCTAGCGTCCTCGGTTTCAGGCCGGTGTATATTCCCTCATCTAGGGTCCTCAGTTTAACTCTAGTTGGAGGCCGGTGTATATTCCCTCATCTAGCGTCCTCGATTTCAGGCCGGTGTATATTCCCTCATCTAGCGTCCTCGGTTTCAGGCCGGTGTATATTCCCTCATCTAGCGTCCTCGGTTTCAGGCCGGTGTATATTCCCTCATCTAGGGTCCTGTCAAATTGAGATCAACCTCCGGCCACATATAAGGGAGTAGATCGCAGGAGCCAAAGTCCGGCCACAATATTCCCTCATCTAGCGTCCTCGGTTTAACTCTAGTTGGAGGCCGGTGTATATTCCCTCATCTAGCGTCCTCGGTTTAACTCTAGTTGGAGGCCGGTGTATATTCCCTCATCTAGCGTCCTCGGTTTAACTCTAGTTGGAGGCCGGTGTATATTCCCTCATCTAGCGTCCTCGGTTTAACTCTAGTTGGAGGCCGGTGTATATTCCCTCATCTAGCGTCCTCGGTTTCAGGCCGGTGTATATTCCCTCATCTAGCGTCCTCGGTTTAACTCTAGTTGAAGGCCGGTGTATATTCCCTCATCTAGCGTCCTCGGTTTCAGGCCGGTGTATATTCCCTCATCTAGCGTCCTCGGTTTAACTCTAGTTGGAGGCCGGTGTATATTCTCTTATCTAGCGTCTTTGGTTTAACTCTAGGCTGCGTCACGGGCGAAATCCCACTGAAGAACTTAGGAGACGGAAACTATATGAGAGAAATCCTTATAGTTGACTTGATATTTGTCTACCTACCTGTGTTGTTTTCTGTTGACATTTTTATCCATCTAAATGTTGATCTATGTATGTGCACACCAATACATACACTCCCCTCAATATCTATTAAAAAGATAACTGACACAAGTCTATTATTAAAGCAATTTTCTGAACATTTAACGCACGAGAAGTTTAATCTATAAGCTGCGTAAACCATTTTGTCAATAAACAATTACGTTTTTTTCATTTAAAATCCTGTTCTGAAAACTCGTCGAAATGAATAACAATCATGTTTCCTTTTCTATCTTCGTTCATCCTTTTAAAGAACAATACACCCTCTTTTTATTCTCCACTGTTTTAGAATCTAGGAAAACATAATGTTTATTTTTGTTCAACTTATTGACTTCTCAAAAACAGCGAACCGAACAAACTAAGTAATCAATAAAGCAAGAAGCGCCCGCGTTTCCTATTTTCTTTAACGCTGACATAAATAAATTAAAAAAAAAACACGACGTCTAAAAATAATATTCTTAACTAAATCAAAAGTCGAACTTCCCTCTGGGCGAGTGGTTTTGACGGTGCAAAACTAGGACATTGATTGAAAGAAGCTAAGTAGCCAGTGGCAAAAAGCTGAAAAGTCAATGAAATTCAGCTATTTAAGCCAAACCAGCTCAAGAACCCACTAGAAAAAAACGCCACTGGTTAAGAGATCGCGTTTGTTTGATGTCTAGTCCAAAAGCGAATTACTGACGCTTGTGTCTTTAATGAGACGCGATCTGCAAGACGGATGGGGTTGTCTCCAAGCAGGTCGATGCCCCAGCTTCCTTTGAAAGAACTTTTGCCTTGTGGTCTTTTCATTGATTATTTATACAACTGGAACTCGACCTAGATTTTGCCTTTTCGGTACGAACAAAAGCATTAAGTAGACCTATTTACAGACGCAATGTGATGTTATTTATAACACCATTAAGGGTCTCTATACCCTACGGGTAATAAACAAACTCACGATAATACAAAACAACTATGAGTGGTCTCATAATTATGAGCGAATAACAGATATTTTCCTATCCAATAGTTCTTGTGATAAAATAATTGATTATACATTTTACAACTGTCCAGCAAAATTTCCTTGAACGATTTGTCCCCTACTCGTTGAATCGGTGCCAGTATAAAATGATTGGCTGAGAAATAAATCATAGTATCCCCGCACACAAAAAAGATACAGATTATTGAAACTATTTAGGTAATTAGATTCCAAGACGGAAAAAAACTTTGAAAAAAAATTCCTTTTTGCTGAAAATAACTTTCAGAGAGGTTACAATGTCTGGCGATAAGGTCGTATTTTACGCTGGAATCATCCAATATTATTCTTTCTATATGAAAAAAAAACTGTGTAAGAAAACTAATATTTATATACACAAAAATGTTAAGCTTTCACTAAACGTGGCGGCAATTAGGAATGAACAAGTAAAAGCGTGATATGATCAACATTTTTAAAAAGCCTGATGAGCTTCCCTCATGTAAATACATACTATATTCACCCACAGCGGCCTTTAAGATCTTTAGACTGCTAACACAAAGTAACCAATAACTCTCAACTTTTGTAAGCATGGATATCATCACATTTGTAAGCATGGATATCATGACTTTTGTAAGCATGGATATCATGACTTTCGTAAGCATGGATATCATGACTTTCGTGCGCATGGATATCATGACTTTCGTAAGCATGGATATCATGACTTTTGTAAGCATGGGTATCATGACTTTCGTAAGCATGGATATCATGACTTTTGTAAGCATGGATATCATGACTTTCGTAAGCATGGATATCATGACTTTTGTAAGCATGGATATTATGACTTTTGTAAGCATGGATATCATCACATTTGTAAGCATGGATATTATGACTTTTGTAAGCATGGATATCATGACTTTCGTAAGCATGGATATCATGACTTTCGTAAGCATGGATATTATGACTTTTGTAAGCATGGATATTATGACTTTTGTTAATATCCAACGCCAGAAGCACGACTATAGTAGTATCGTGGATGGGTTCCTAAACAGACGGCTGGCAATTTTAGGTTCTGCCACACAAGTGTGTTTGTGTGTATGATACTTTACCTTTCCACCTTGCACCGTTTCTGAATCTACAATGTTTTATTATTTAAAGACCGCGTTGTCTTACCCGTCACTGCGTCTATCTGAACAACCAAAGTCTTAGTGCTCTAACGGTCAATCACGGAAAAATGTCTTTTTGAGACCTGGACGGTTTTTAATAAAGCAGTCAAGTTTAAAAAACAACAACCATAGTTCAACCTTTTTAAATACACTACACAACGGAGTAGTAGTTGAGGTGGTATAAAGTCCAACGTTAGCATTATATATGATTTTTTTGAGGGCCCAAGACAGACGTCTGACAATTAAATGTATGTGTTGTCACACACGATACAATGCGGGAATACAATGACTGCTGTATCCGCCTATCACATTAAACTGAAACCGACCCAACCAGTATAAAGCAAAATCGCCAGGACTCGAACCACGGACCTTCTGCGTCGTAAGCCGATGTTCTACCCCAGGGCTACTGCGCCCCCACAACAAAACGGATGGTCGATACAGGACGGATGGTCGATACAGGACGGATGGTCGATACAGGACGGATGGTCGATACACAACGGATGGTCGATACACAACGGATGGTCGATACACAACGGATGGTCGATACACAACGGATGGTCGATACAGGACGGATGGTCGATACAGGACGGATGGTCGATACACAACGGATGGTCGATACAGGACGGATGGTCGATACACAACGGATGGTCGATACACAACGGATGGTCGATACACAACGGATGGTCAATACACAACGGATGGTCGATACAGGACGGATGGTCGATACACAACGGATGGTCGATACAGGACGGATGGTCGATACACAACGGATGGTCGAGGCACAACGAATGGTTCCTTTTCATTGAAACAAATAAACACAATTACCAAACGCACATCAAATTTCCTTTAAAAAATAGAATAATGGACAAGAAAAAACAAACCACCTTTGTACTGAACATCAGCGGACGCGAGATGAAACCAAACGTCCTCTAAGAAAAAACGACAATCACCCACAAAGAATAATATCATCCGTTAAAAGATTATCACGATCCAAGTGGAACATTAAATACTATTTAAGATAATATTGTTTTTCATAATTCCAGGCATAAAATAATTAATGCTTTCGAAGATCGAAGGTAGAACATTGAAAGGGTTCACTTACTTTCTCTGAATAAAGATAACAAAGAAGATCGAAGGTAGAACATTGAAAGGGTTCACTAACTTTCTCCGAATAAAGATAACAAAGAAGATGGAAGGTAGAACATTGAAGGGTTAACTTACTTTCTCTGAAGAAAGATAACAAAGAAGATGGAAGGTAGAACATTAAAAGGGTTCACTTACTTTCTCTGAATAAAGATAACAAAGAAGATCGAAGGTAGAACATTGAAAGGGTTAACTTACTTTCTCTGAATAAAGATAACAAAGAAGATGGAAGGTAGAACATTGAAAGGGTTAACTTACTTTCTCTGAATACAGATAACAAAGAAGATCGAAGGTAGAACATTGAAAGGGTTCACTTACTTTCTCTGAATAAAGATAACAAAGAAGATCGAAGGTAGAACATTGAAAGGGTTAACTTACTTTCTCTGAATAAGATAACAAAGAAGATCGAAGGTAGAACATTGAAAGGGTTAACTTACTTTCTCTGAATAAAGATAACAAAGAAGATCGAAGGTAGAACATTGAAAGGGTTAACTTACTTTCTCTAAATAAAGATAACAAAGAAGATCGAAGGTAGAACATTGAAAGGGTTAACTTACTTTCTCTGAATACAGATGGAAAGTAGAACATTGAAAGGTTTCACTTACTTTCTGTGAATAAAGATAACAAAGAAGATCGAAGGTAGAACTTTGAAAGGGTTCACTTACTTTCTCTAAATAAAGATAACAAAGAAGATGGAAAGTAGAACATTGAAAGGGTTAACTTACTTTCTCTGAACAAAGATAACAAAGAAGATGGAAGGTAGAACATTGAAAGGGTTAACTTACTTTCTCTAAAAAAAGATAACAAAGAAGATCGAAGGTAGAACATGAATGGGTTCACTTACTTTTTCTGAATAAAGATAACAAAGAAGATCGAAGGTAGAACTTGAATGGGTTAACTTACTTTCTGTGAATACAGATAACAAAGAAGATGGAAGGTAGAACATTGAAAGGGTTCACTTACTTTCTCTAAATAAAGATAAAAAAGAAGATGGAAGGTAGAACATTGAATGGGTTAACTTACTTTCTCTGAATAAAGATAACAAAGAAGATGGAAGGTAGAACATTGAAGGGTTAACTTACTTTCTCTGAATAAAGATAACAAAGAAGATCGAAGGTAGAACATTGAAAGGGTTAACTTACTTTCTGTGAATAAAGATAACAAAGAAGATGGAAGGTAGAACATTGAAGGGGTTCACTTACTTTCTCTGAATAAAGATAACAAAGAAGATCGAAGTAGAACATTGAAAGGGTAAACTTACTTTTTCTGAATAAAGATACCAAAGAAGATCGAAGTAGAACATTGAAAGGGTAAACTTACTTTTTCTGAATAAAGATAACAAAGAAGATGGAAGTTAGAACATTGAAATGGTTCACTAACTTTCTCCGAATACAGATAACAAAGAAGATCGAAGGTAGAACATTGAAAGGGTTCACTTACTTTCTCTGAATACAGATAACAAAGAAGATGGAAGGTAGAACATTGAAATGGTTCACTTACTTTCTGTGAATACAGATAACAAAGAAGAGCGAAGGTAAAACATTGAAGGGGTTAACTTACTTTCTCCGAATACAGATGGAAGGTAGAACATTGAAGGGGTTAACTTACTTTCTCCGAATACAGATGGAAGGTAGAACATTGAAAGGGTTACCCCGGTAACTTACTTTCTCTAAATACAGATGGAAGGCAGAACATTGAAGGGGTTAACTTACTTTCTCTAAATACAGATGGAAGGTAGAACATTGAAAGGGTTAACTTACTTTCTCTAAATACAGATGGAAGGTAGAACATTGAAAGGGTTAACTTACTTTCTCTAAATACAGATGGAAGGTAGAACATTGAAAGGGTTAACTTACTTTCTCTGAATACAGATAGAAGGTAGAACATTGAAAGGGTTAACTTACTTGGCCATGCGGCGGCTGTCCATCATAAATCCTTGATTGCTCATGTTCGTGTCCTGGTGTTAGATCCGAAAGTTGCTGGTGTTAGATCCGAAAGTTACTGGTGTTAGATCCGAAAGTTACTGGTGTTAGATCCGAAAGTTACTGGTGTTAGATCCGAAAGTTACTGGTGTTAGATCCTAAAGTTACTGGTGTTACATCCGAAAGTTACTGGTTTTAGATCCTAAAGTTACTTGTTACATTAGCATGTCCTCTCCACGTGTTTGTTCACCAGAGAGTAATAGTCATGTCGAGGAATTTCTGTCATAAACACCAGAATATTTACACGCGCCTTCTTTCAGTTAGAAATCAATAGATATTTAATATGAAGAAAATAGGAAAGCTTCTTAACTTTACAAGCAATATAATCTAAGTTTTTTTTTACAATGTCAGCGGAAACAACATAACGAGTCATGATTTCATTTATTCGTATCCTGTGTAAGTGACGATCTTTTTTACCGAACGATAGCGGGCATTTAATGAAATGACGTCTTTTGAGAAGAACAGTTCTTCCAGTGTTTTGCCAAATGGCCAGTTTGAATCAATCGATCAAAGTGAAGTCCTTTGGAAAGAATCACAGTTCTTGTTTTTTCAGAATCTTTATGAACTTTCACCGATGTTTATCTACTGTCATGTTGACTTTTTCAAGTAAGATACATTGTAGTAAAACAAGGACAAGCAGAAATAAGTTGTGAAACACCCTACTTTTAAGGAAGAAAAATAAATTCTTCCAATGCCTGTATTTTTGCATTTGTAAGTTTACTACAAGAATTTGAATCACAGTTCTTGACACAGCGGGATTTTTGTGTGTACAGATTTGATATATAATTATATAGACCTCATTATCACTAGACGTCATGCTTATTTACCTTATTTCTTTCAGTGAATAAATAGGATTAAATGTTTAGCTTTATTCTTTAAGTGAATAAATAGTATTAAATGTTTAGCTTTATTCTTTCAGTGAATATAGAGGATTAAATGTTTAGCTTTATTCTTTCAGTGAATACCTAAGATTAAATGTTTAGCTTTATTCTTTCAGTGAATAAATAAGATTTAATATTAACCTTGACTCTTTCAGTGAATACAAAGATTAAATGTTTAGCTTTTTTTCTTCGAGTGAATAAATAAGATTTAATATTTACCCGGATTCTTCCAGTTAATAAATAATATTTAATGATTACCTTTATTCTTCCATTAAATAAATAAAATATTATGTTTACCTTGGTTATTCCAGTAAATAACTAATATTTAATTATTGCCTTTATTCTTCCATACAGTTTTATGTTTACCTTGATTCTTTCAGTGAATAAATAAGATTTAATCTGATGTTCAATAATTTGTACATAATATGATTTTTTTCTAGTTGTTCAGCTTCTGAAGACTTAAAAAAGCCCTAGTATCATCTAGAACAGATGTTCGTGTGATCTATGTCCTTCATACTGGGTAGGTTTTCAAGCCCCAAACTGTTTTGTAGCCATTCATTTCTTCATACAACCATAACTCTGGACAAGGTAACTCCAGTTGAATCAATCGAAGACTCTCGGCATTCACATTCTAGGGATGTAAGTACAAAATTTTTGTAAGTTTACGACTCGTCTTAACATAGGAGAATAACAAAAAAGCATTTCCACTGATCTGCGTAAAACATTGCCCAGCTGCAAAACATACTGCATTGATGTACATATGATACTTGTAAAAATATCGATCTATACCAACCAATGCTCGAATGTCACTGATGAAACAGACGCGACTCACGAACAGCAACCGCAATAAAGAGAAACGTTCCGAAAAAAAATGACTTGTTTGAACTTCTCGTATCCATGCTCGCGACTCATTATTAAAAAACTAACGTAAAACTGTAATAATGTGATATATATTAAAAGACATATATACATGTTTCACAAAATACCATATATTTATAATGAAACTGATCTATTACTGCAAATAAGCACTGGTTTTGAGCTTCGTGAAATTTTGATTCTGCCTTTGTCGCGACTGCTTAAATTCTGAAATTACATGATCCTTCCATGTAGAACTTTAATTTATTTTTGTCTTCGCGCACCGCCCAGGACTCGTTTAGTAAAAACACGCACGTAGGCATCCGGTGAGCAAACTTGATCATGAAGGAAGAAATACCATCTGTCTATAAAAAAAAGTTGATCATTGAGCAAGAAATACCACCTCTCTATAAAATAAGTTGATCATGGAGCAAGAAATACCACCTGTCTATAAAGTAAGATAAAAATACCACCTGTCTATAAAGTAAGATAAAAATACCACATGTCTATAAAATAAGATAAAAATACCACATATCTATAAAATAAGATAAAAACTCCACCTGTCTATAAAGTAAGTTAAAAATACCACCTGTCTATAAAGTAAGATAAAAATACCACCTGTCTATAAAATAAGATAAAAATACCACCTGTCTATAAAGTAAGATAAAAATTCCACTTGTCTATAAAGTAAGATAAAAATTCCACCTGTCTATGAAGTTATGTGGATGTCGAAGTAGAAAACAAACTACAAGGCACAAAAAGGTATAATAGTGCAGCTCTATAAATACAAATAAAAAGAACGTTTTTACTGTTTTGTACTTTGTAAGCTGCTCTATACTTTTTATGAATTTTTGTTGGGTGCCTTGCTATCTGTCCGCCTTTTAAAATAAAACAAGATTTTATGCAGAATATCTTTTACTTCAACAGCAAATTACTCTATGTCCACTCTTCGAAATGGATTACAGATAAATGATGAGATTGAGTCTTGTCAGTAAAATGATGACAGAGCTCAAGCAGAATCTGTTTCACTTGGACAGAGGCATAGATCTCACTAGGGGGTGGCATGCGCATCTCTCCAGGTCTCACAGACACAGGCAGTCTGGCGCCGTATCGATCAGGCGCGTCTCTCGTGGCCTGAACATCTTGTAATTAGGCTTTCACAGCTAGCTTAGTATCTGCTTCTATCTCGTGGCCTGAACATCTTGTAGTTAGGCTTTCACAGCTAGCTTAGTATCTCCTGAACATCTTGTAATTAGGCTTTCACAGCTAGCTTAGTATCTCCTGAACATCTTGTAATTAGGCTTTCACAGCTAGCTTAGTATCTCCTGAACATCTTGTAATTAGGCTTTCACAGCTAGCTTAGTATCTCCTGAACATCTTGTAATTAGGCTTTCACAGCTAGCTTAGAATCTCCTGAACATCTTGTAATTAGGCTTTCACAGCTAGCTTAGTATCTGCTTCTATCTCTTGCCTGAACATCTTGTAATTAGGCTTTCACAGCTAGCTTAGTATCTGCTTCTATCTCTTGCCTGAACATCTTGTAATTAGGCTTTCACAGCTAGCTTAGTATCTGCTTCTATCTCTTTGCCTGAACATCTTGTAATTAGGCTTTCACAGCTAGCTTAGTATCTGCTTCTATCTCTTGGCCTGAACATCTTGTAATTAGGCTTTCACAGCTAGCTTAGTATCTGCTTCTATCTCTTGCCTGAACATCTTGTAATTAGGCTTTCACAGCTAGCTTAGTATCTGCTTCTATCTCTTGGCCTGAACATCTTGTAATTAGGCTTTCACAGCTAGCTTAGTATCTCCTGAACATCTTGTAATTAGGCTTTCACAGCTAGCTTAGTATCTGCTTCTATCTCTTGCCTGAACATCTTGTAATTAGGCTTTCACAGCTAGCTTAGTATCTGCTTCTATCTCTTGGCCTGAACATCTTGTAATTAGGCTTTCACAGCTAGCTTAGTATCTGCTTCTATCTCTTGGCCTGAACATCTTGTAATTAGGCTTTCACAGCTAGCTTAGTATCTGCGTCTATTTCTTTGCCTAGTCTCAATAATCTCATCCAGTCCTCTCTCTATCATGTTCTAGGAGCCCAGCAACTTCCTCCCTCCCTCCCTCCCCTCTTTTTCTTTCTCTCTCCTGATTTTGTTCTCACTTATTCACGCACAATCTCTTTTTTAATAGTATTCTCCGTCTCTCTCTTCTCTCTTTCTCTCTCTCTCTCTCTCTCTCTCTCTCTCTCTCTCTCTCTCTCTTTCTCTTTTATCTGATGAGGATTCTTTCCCTCTTATAATAGTGATTCGCTCTCCCTTTTATCCGACAGTGATTCGCTCTCTCTCTCTCTCTCTCTGATAGTGATTCTCTCTCTCTCTTATCTGATAGTGATTCTCTCTCTCTTTCTTTCTTATCTGATAGTGATTCGCTTTTCTCTCTTATCTGAGAGTGATTCACTCTCTCTCTTATCTGATAGTGATTCTCTCTCTCTCTCTTATCTGATAGTGATTCGCTCTCTCTCTTATCTGATAGTGATTCTCTCTCTCTCTCTTATCTGATAGTGATTCGCTCTCTCTTATCTGAGAGTGATTCACTCTCTCTCTTATCTGATAGTGATTCTCTCTCTCTCTCTTATCTGATAGTGATTCGCTCTCTCTCTTATCTGATAGTGATTCTCTCTCTCTCTTATCTGATAGTGATTCGCTCTCTCTCTCTTTTATCTGATAGTGATTCTCTCCCTCTCTTATCTGATAGTGATTCGCTCTCTCTCTTATATGATAGTGATGCGCTCTCTCTCTCTTATCTGATAGTGATGCGCTCTCTCTCTCTTATTTGATAGTGGTTCGCTCTCTGATTCGCTCTCTCTCTTATCTGATAGTGATTCGCTCTCTCTCTCTTATCTGATAGTGATTCGCTCTCTCTCTCTTATCTGATAGTGATTCGCTCTCTCTCTCTTATCTGATAGTGATTGTCTCTCTCTCTTATCTGATAGTGATTCGCTCTCTCTTTTATCTGATAGTAATTCGCTCTCTCATATTTTCAAAAATGTAGTGTTCCAAAAGGTTTGTGACATTCAACTCAACAAATCCATTAATCTGTATGGATTAACTGCCCCAACAGGGCTTTAATTCCTTGTTGCTTCCCCACTGCGCTCCAACACTCTCTCACTCTCTCACTCTCTCACTGCAGCTAGCAATGATGGAACAGCCAGGACACGTCAGTTAGACCTCATTCAATGGACTGCCTGAAACGGACTTCTTGTAACATGAGAAAGCCCCCGAGGGAAAAAAATAAACATACAATAAACATAGAGAGATGTGGTGCAAGAACAAGAGAGAGAGAGAGAGAGAGAGAGAGAGAGAGAGAGAGAGAGACAGACAGACAGACAGACAGAGAGAGAGAGAGAGAGAGAGAGAGAGAGAGAGAGACAGAGAGAGAGAGAGAGAGAGAGAGAGAGAGAGAGAGAGAGAGAGAGAGAGAGAGAGAGGAGAGACAGAGAGACAGAGATGCAGACATACTGACAGACAATGTCGTTGTTGTTGTTGTTGTTGTTGTTGTTGTTGTTGTTGTTGTTGTTGTTGTTGTTGTTGTTGAGTTGGTTTAATGTCCAACACCAGCACTATATAGGCTATATTGTTGACGTGTCCCAAGACTGACGTCTGGCAATCTTATGTGCTGCCACACACGAGACAAGGCGGGGATGCCATGTCTCCTGCCTCAGCCGGTCACATTAAACTGACACCGACCCAACCAGTAAGCAGCGCAATCACAAGGGCTCGAACTCGGACCTTTTGCGTAGGAAGCCGATGTTCTACCCCAGGGCCACCGCGCCCCCCACAGACATACAAACAGATATGCAGACAATTAAGGGTATAAACAGACAAACAGAACAACCGACAGAGAGATAGTGGCAAAGAGAAAAAAGAGGAGATGGGGGACGAGGTAGAGGTAGCGGAGAATTCTTACTCCATTTCAGATGATTGCAATACCTTTCATTAGAAAAATTTCCTGACTTTTTTAAAAGGCGCTTTTGTTATATATCCAATCTCCAAAACGAATTACATTTAATACAAAGGGTTTCAAAGTAATAACAAAAAGTTAAGGAACTTTATAATTTATTTTAATCCATGCTTTTTTTACGGGCATTGGAACATAGGACACACACTTTCATTGCAACTTCCTAAAACTGTTTTATTTTTTCAACTTCAGCCTTGCTTTTAATTTCTGCTAGTCTGAAGAAAAGAGTAAAATAATGATGGAGAAATTAGAAGAAGTAGAAACAAGTATATTATATGTATAGATCGATAGATAGATATGTAGATAGAAATGTAGATAGGTACGTAGATAAATATGTAGACATATTATAATTATGTAGATAGATAGATGTGTAGATAAATCAATAACTAGACGAGCACATTGAAAGTAGACCAACAAAATTATAAAAATATAAGAAGACAGTCTGTACTAGTCTAGCAAACATCAAAAAACGATTAGTGCAGAAAGGCGTCTACATAGAACCACATTTATACCAGTCGTTATATAGTCTGTCAAGAGAGGCGCCTACATAGAACCACATTAAATTTAATATTATTATTATTATTATTATTATTATTATTATTATTATTATTACTGTTGTTGTTCTTGTTGTTGCTTTTGTTGTTGTTGGTGGTGGTGGTGGTGTTGAGTTGGCAAGTGTCTAAAGCCAGCACAGTACGGGCTATTTTGTAGATGGGCCCAAGTACATGACATTAAATGTGGTTCTATGTAGGCGCCTCTCTTGACAGACTATCTAACCACTGGTATGCATGTGGTTCTATGTAGGGGCCTCTCTTAGCATTAAATGTGGTTCTATGTAGGTGCCTCTCTTGACAGGCTATTTTAACCACTGGTATAAATGTGGTTCTATGTAGGTGCCTCTCTTGACAGGCTATTTAACCACTGGTATAAATGTGGTTCTATGTAGGCCCTCGGCTAATGCGTCTCTTGAGACATTAACACTGGTAAGGGTTCTATGTAGGCGCCTCTCTTGACATTAAATGTGGTTCTATGTAGGCGCCTCTCTTGACAGGCTATTTAACGACTGGTATAAATGTGGTTCTATGTAGGCGCCTCTTTTGACATTAAATGTGGTTCTATGTAGGCGCCTCTCTTGACAGACTATCTAACGACTGGTATAAATGTGGTTCTATGTAGACGCCTCTCTTGACAGACTATTTAACCACTGGTATAAATGTGATTCTATGTAGACGCCTCTCCTGACATTAAATGTGGTTCTATGTAGGCGCTTCTCTTGGCATTAAATGTGGTTCTATGTAGGCGCCTCTCTTGACAGACTATTTAACCACTGGTATAAATGTGATTCTATGTAGGCGCCTCTCTTGACATTAAATTTAATGTGGTTCTATGTAGACGCCTCTCTTGACAGACTATTTAACCACTGGTATAAATGTGATTCTATGTAGGCGCCTCTCTTGACATTAAATGTGTTTCTATGTAGGCGCTTCTCTTGGCATTAAATGTGGTTCTATGTAGGCGCCTCTCTTGACAGGCTATTTAACGACTGTATAAATGTGGTTCTATGTAGACGCCTCTCTTGACAGACTATTTAACCACTGGTATAAATGTGGTTCTATGTAGGCGCCTCTCTTGACAGACTATTAACGACTGGTATAAATGTGGTTCTATGTAGACGCCTCTCTTGACAGACTATAAATGTAAGGTTCTATGTAGCGCCTCTCTTGACAGTATAAATGGTTAAATGTGGTTCTATGTAGACGCCTCTCTTGACAGACTATCTAACGACTGGTATAAATGTGGTTCTATGTAGCGCCTCTCTTGACAGACTATAACACTGGTATAAATGTGGTTCTATGTAGGCGCCTCTCTTGACAGACTATCTAACGACTGGTATAAATGTGGTTCTATGTAGACGCCTCTATTGACATTAAATGTGGTTCTATGTAGGCGCCTCTCTTGACATTAAATGTGGTTCTATGTAGGCGCCTCTCTTGACATATGAACGTACTATAACGACTGGTATAAATGTGGTTCTATGTAGACGCCTTTCTGCACTAATCGTTTTTTGATGTTTGCTAGACTAGTACAGACTGTCTTCTTATATTTTTATAATTTTGTTGGTCTACTTTCAATGTGCTCGTCTAGTTATTGATTTATCTACACATCTATCTATCTACATAATTATAATATGTAATAATAATAATAATAATAATAATAATAATAATAATAATAATAATAATAATAATAATAATAATAATAATAATAATAATACCACTGGATTATCCATACCTCTTTAAGGATTGTACGTTCACGCTGTCGGGTGTTATTGCACCGTTACACACATCTCAAAATGTGCGTTTTTAGGTTTTGAGGTTTTTAGGTTTTTAGGTTTTTAGGTTTTTAGGTAGTTTTTAGACCTTTTAAATATTATTCTGAGACATCATTTGTCATTGAAAATGTTTTGATATAAGTGGGCATGTTGTTTTTCACCCATTATTATACTAGTCTTAAATAACCGCCGTTTGGCATGTTCTATTATGATCTAAAAACAGATTGAAAGTGAATGCAGTAAAAACAACAAGACTTTTCGTTTTTCTTTTCCTCCAAAATAATAAATCAATATGTTTTTTTTCTGAAAACACCTTAACCATTGAATTGAATAATTGAAAGACAAAAACAAAGAAAACGGCACACTTAGGAGAAAATGTAAGATAAAATAAAAAAGAAAGAAGGAAGAAGAAAACAAGACATAACAAAATTGATGCAGATAAAAGAATAAATAGAGCAATAAAAGAGAAAAAGAAAACGATTGAAAGTATAGGAAAAAGCTGAGAAGAATATGAACGCAACGGAAAAAAAGGAAACGGAGTATAAATGAAAGGGCGACAATCATTGGATTCGGAATATAAATAATGGATGGAGCTTTCTTTTAATTAAGGTTCTAATTGCTACATTGTCTGTCACATTAACTCCAAGTTTTGCTGCTTCGCTGCCCATTATTTCAAATGTATAGGCTTAGAATGTTTTAAGGGGAACATGTTTAACTCATAAGATGATTAAAAACATATGGCTCAATATTTTTAGACACTAGTTTGTTTAATTAAAAAAAACAGTGCAAGATGACGATGGGGCATCAGCATCAAGTTTATTTTCATCCAGGATATCAAAGCTCCTTACAAGTGTTCTGCAGATTTCATTGACAACATCAAGTTCTCATAATAAAAATGTTTCCTTGTCAGTAAGTATTGGAGTGTATGATAACAACAAAATCTCTCGATAGCATTGTTTTCCCAATCGGCGGGGGGTGCTAGCTTCGAGTCTATGATCAGTCAAATTTATTTCGTGACCGTACTGGCCGAACATCAGAGCTAGAGATGTTTCTTTTCTTAACGTGCAACGTCGGTACTATATAGGTTACATTGTGGCCGAGCCCCAAGACTGACGTCTGTCAATTTAACGTCTGGCTCACAAAAAACAGGGCGGTAAGGCTTGGTCTCGTCTTAGTTGGTCACATTAAACTTACACCGACCCAACCAGCAAGGGGCGAATTTGGACCAAAAAAAAATGTATGACAGAAGGCGGGATTCAAAACCTGGATCTTCCGATCCAGGCAGCAAAGCTCTGCAACTTGAGCTGATGCGTCCCCAAAAAGCTATTATACCTACATAGAGCCCACGAAGGCAGACAGTACATCGAGCAGTTGTCGCCCCATGCAGCGCCTTTTCGATGATGTTTGCAGGGCTTAGCCGACACAATTCATCAAAAATGAGAAAGTATGCAGTAAAACGCAAAAAATAAAGTATACAGTAAAACGCAAAAAATAAATTAATGCAGTAAAAAGCAAAAAATAAAGTATGCAGTAAAACGCAAAAAATAAATTAATGCAGTAAAACGCAAAAAATAAAGTATACATTAAAAGGCAAAAAGTAAAGTATGCAGTAAAACAAAACAAAAAAAATGTATGGATTAAAACGCAAAAAATAAAGTATACAGTAAAAAGCAAAAAATAAAGTACACAGTAAAACGCAAAAAAAAAGTATGCAGCAAAACGCAAAAAAAAAAGTATGCAGTAAAACGCAAAAAATAAAGTATGCAGTAAAAAGCAAAAAATAAAGCATGCAGTAAAACGCAAAAAATAAAGTATGCAGTAAAAAGCAAAAAATAAAGCATGCAGTGAAACGCAAAAAATAAAGTATGCAGTAAAAAGCAAAAAATAAAGCATGCAGTAAAACGCAAAAAATAAAGTATGCAGTAAAAAGCAAAAAATAAAGCATGCAGTAAAACGCAAAAAATAAAGTATGCAGTAAAAAGCAAAAAATAAAGCATGCAGTAAAACGCAAAAAATAAAGTATGCAGTAAAAAGCAAAAAATAAAGCATGCAGTAAAACGCAAAAAATAAAGTATGCAGTAAAAAGCAAAAAATAAAGCATGCAGTAAAACGCAAAAAATAAAGTATGCAGTAAAAAGCAAAAAATAAAGCATGCAGTAAAACGCAAAAAATAAAGTATGCAGTAAAAAGCAAAAAATAAAGCATGCAGTAAAACGCAAAAAATAAAGTATGCAGTAAAAAGCAAAAAATAAAGCATGCAGTAAAACGCAAAAAATAAAGTATGCAGTAAAAAGCAAAAAATAAAGCATGCAGTAAAACGCAAAAAATAAAGTATGCAGTAAAAAGCAAAAAATAAAGCATGCAGTAAAACGCAAAAAATAAAGTATGCAGTAAAAAGCAAAAAATAAAGCATGCAGTAAAACGCAAAAAATAAAGTATGCAGTAAAAAGCAAAAAATAAAGCATGCAGTAAAACGCAAAAAATAAAGTATGCAGTAAAAAGCAAAAAATAAAGCATGCAGTAAAACGCAAAAAATAAAGTATGCAGTAAAAAGCAAAAAATAAAGCATGCAGTACAGAGACTAGAATAGTCGATGAAAGGAAAATAACAGAGACTAGAATAGTCGATGAAAGGAAAATAACAGAGACTAGAATAGTCGATGAAAGGAAAATAACAGAGACTAGAATAGTCGATGAAAGGAAAATAACAGAGACTAGAATAGTCGATGAAAGGAAAATAACAGAGACTAGAATAGTCGATGAAAGGAAAATAACAGAGACTAGAATAGTCGATGAAAGGAAAATAACAGAGACTAGAATAGTCGATGAAAGGAAAATAACAGAGACTAGAATAGTCGATGAAAGGAAAATAACAGAGACTAGAATAGTCGATGAAAGGAAAATAACAGAGACTAGAATAGTCGATGAAAGGAAAATAACAGAGACTAGAATAGTCGATGAAAGGAAAAATAACAGAGACTAGAATAGTCGATGAAAGGAAAATAACAGAGACTAGAATAGTCGATGAAAGGAAAATAACAGAGACTAGAATAGTCGATGAAAGGAAAATAACAGAGACTAGAACAGTCGATGAAAGAAAAATAACAGAGACTAGAATAGTCGATGAAAGGAAAATAACAGAGACTAGAATAGTCGATGAAAGGAAAATAACAGAGACTAGAACAGTCGATGAAAGGAAAATAACAGAGACTAGAACAGTCGATGAAAGGAAAATAACAGAGACTAGAACAGTCGATGAAAGGAAAATAACAGAGACTAGAACAGTCGATGAAAGGAAAATGCCAACTGTAGCAGTGTATGACTAGGTGAGCACAGAGAGGTCATAGGTCACCAAGTTCTGATGTCACTCCCCGAGGATCGAGGTTGCATTCTGTAGGCAAATCGATTACGCCTCCATCTCTTTGTTTTTCCCATCATGCATCTTGCTTGGATAAAGTACAGGAAGAATGCAGCGACAGTACTAGGGCGAGACAAACCAGAATTTTTATTATGCTTAAGCAAGGATGCTCGCGAACCGCGTGTATGGTTGGCAAAGCATTTCGAATTGCATAATATATTATTAAGCCGCGCTCAAAACAAGGTTTTAATTTTTTTTTAATTTTTTTTTGAGACTTCCGACATAGTTAACCTACAGATTGGCAAGGATATAACCTACTAGGCCTAAGCCTATCTGGATGTAGATATAGATCTAAATAGACATAATTTTTTGAACCGTACTTATTCTTTTTGGGAATATAATGCTCATTTTCGTGCCCGATCCCTAACGACTCTCAATGTAGTCATTCTCATTAAAAACGATTCTACTTAATGATTTTCCCGTTCAAAGAGCGGGGTCTCAACGTGTGAAAAATGTAATTTCCTTGCAATCCCTTACTTTCTAAAAGTATATGCTCTGAAGAAACGATTATTTTAAGTTTACATTTAGCACACTTCTCATTTACAGTGCATTTGTAATCCTCCAGCTTTGTCCATACCACAATACTCACAAATAAATGAGCTAAACCCAAAATTGATATGATATTGATAAAGGCTTTATAACGGAAGAACCGAAATGCTATACATTAGACAAGTGTCATAGATTTATGTGGGCATAATCTTTCGGTTATAGAGATATTTTTTATGACAGAAAAATGTCCAAACAAAGTAAAGAAAAATTATGGAAATAGGAATCAAAGGCACAAAACGAGAAAACAAGCCAAGTGTTTACAATGATTTCCTTCAAGGGTTTCTCACAGCCAAGTACATTGTATCTCTTTCTAAAGATATGAATTCTGAAGAGAGATAATTTTGAATTTTAGCACAGTTCACTCGTGCGAATTCGTGCGAAGTGGTGCAATGCACACTTTGTCTTCCCACAAAAAAACTAGTTTTATCAATGGAATGGTTTGTGCCACTCTAAGGGAACAAATTACGAGCGTACATGAAACTACATAGAACTCGTGGCTGGGATCACAAGGACTCCCACTCTCTTTGATCATTGTGAATGGCTTTCTTACTGGCACGCATAATATTCTCAATGACGCTCGAGTACCGATATTTATTTCGTGTTTGTTATGTCTGTTTCAATTATAATAATTGTACAGTGCATAAAACATGAGACAATAATACCAATGTTTCAAATTGTGCAACGGTTCAAACTGATTTTATCTTGAAGAAAACTTCGCTGGCGCAGTGAAATAATCGGCTTTACGTAGAGATCTCTGAGCGACATATACCAAAGGTTAACAGATTTTCACTTCCTGGATGCTTTGTTAAAGGTCAAATAAACTTACGAGTACCACGGAATGATTCGTTTTGCATTTGTTTTTACTTTTTTAAAAGCTTTAAATCAGTTTTCTGTTTTGTTTTGTTTCTTTGCTTTTTCGGGGGTTGGGCGAATGATATTTTGACATTGTTGGTTTCACACTAACCTTTACTGTTCTACCCGCCTGGTAGCAGGCAAACACCAGTAACATTTAGGCAGGCGTAGGCGAGTTCTTGTATTTAAGCAAACACCAGTAGCATTTAGGCAGGCGTAGGCGAGTTCTTGTATTTAAGCAAACACCAGTAACATTTAGGCAGGCGTAGGCGAGTTCTTGTATTTAAGCAAACACCAGTAACATTTAGGCAGGCGTAGGCGAGTTCTTGTATTTAAGCAAACACCAGTAACATTTAGGCAGGCGTAGGCGAGTTCTTGTATTTAAGCAAACACCAGTAACATTTAGGCAGGCGTAGGCGAGTTCTTGTATTTAAGCAAACACCAGTAGCATTTAGGCAGGCGTAGGCGAGTTCTTGTATTTAAGCAAACACCAGTAACATTTAGGCAGGCGTAGACGAGTTCGTGTATGTTTAATAATTCATTAATTCAAAGAGAAAGAGTCGCTCTTTGCTCACTGCCCCCGATGTCCTTTGTAACTCTCATGTTTTATAATAAGCCTGCTAGGAGGATATCCGAATACAAGCCTGCTAGGAGAATATCCGAATACAAGCCTGCTAGGAGAATATCCGAATACAAGCCTGCTAGGAGAATATCCGAATACAAGCCTGCTAGGAGAATATCCGAATACAAGCCTGCTAGGCGAATATCCGAATACAAGCCTGCTAGGAGAATATCCGAATACAAGCCTGCTAGGAACCTAGGCAGTTATAATACAACTTATAACTATCCAAACACCAATAACGCCTAGGCAGTAATAGTACAACTTATAACTATCCAAACACCATTAACACCTAGGCAGTTATAATACAACTTATAACTATCCAAACACCAATAACACCTAGGCAGTAATAGTACATTTAATAACTATCCAAACACCAGTAACACCTAGGCAGTAATAGTACATTTAATAACTATCCAAACACACGTAACACCTAGGCAGTAATAGTACAACTAATAACTATAACGTCTAACTGTTCTTTGTTTTATGTCGCTTTTTTTCCTCCTTTAAAAGTAAAAAAAAATGTTCGACAGTGTTGTTGATGAATTAGAAACCTTAATTGTTTTGGCCCTCTCTAAATGAAGCAAGTCGGTATGAAATACTTCTGTGCGTATCTCCGTGATGTGGCTGTGTATGTTAGGGTCAACGTGTCATCCTAGTGTTTAGAAATGTTTGGTAGGCCAACATGATTGATTTTTGAGTGGGCCCCAAGACTGACGTCTGACAATTTTATGTGCTGCCACACAGGAGACAGGGCGGGGATATCCTGACTCCTGTCTCAGTCGGTCACATTAAACTGAAACCGACCCAACGAGGGGGGATAGAAATCGCCAGGGCTCGAGGCCGCAGCTTTTGCGTCGGAAGCCGATCTTCTACCCAAGGGCCACCGCGCCCCCCAGGCCAATATGAAGCTGTAATCAAGCGCATACTTAACCACGTGATGTTGTCATTTTCATTGGGTCTTGGTGACCTCATCCGTCACTGGAGCCAGCACACTGAGCACGCGCAGATTGCTCTCAATGTGTCTCGCATTTCCAAAGTCGTTTTTAACTAGCCTATATTTTTCAAATTTTAACCTTTTTATGCATCAAAAGTATACAAATGCTAAATGCTACTTTATAGCATAATCTACGGTGAAACGCAATTATTTATTTTTGTTGGCGAAATTCAATCCACCTACTCGTTATAATATTGAGGACTTTGAAACAAGACAAAATTATGAAACAAAAACTGATGGTTGGTATCCGTTACTAAAAATATAATTACTGTAACGCCGTCTGAGGCAAAATTAATGCTTTGAAAATAATTGGATTGAGAAGGAGGAAGAAGCCCTATGGCCTGACAGTAAAGATTGTTCTTCTAAGGATTGACCTTTTACAGGAAAATAATTATGATTATAGCGTTATAGTTAAAGTGTCACATATGCATGATTATAGCGTTATTGTTGATTTTCTTACAGAAAACATGTGTCATAATAATTTGCTTTTTCAAATGTTTGTTTTTTCCACTGGTGGTAGATGGAGTTGAACCCGAGTGGCTGTTTTACGGTTGTTACGCTTCGTGCACGCTTCTCACTCGGCTCGTCAACGACTTCATAAAAAAGATTTCTATTCATCATTTGGATCTAACCCAAGCAATATCTTTCTTTGTTGTTCTTATCAGAATCATTTAGGTCAGTAAAGAGGGGGGGGGGGGGGGGGGGGAGAG
>RQTK01000462.1:98164-117681 GCA_003991915.1 Elysia chlorotica
CGGCGCACAGCCCCCCCCCCCCCCCCCCCCCCCAGGGGAACCTAGGAGACGTTAAACCCGGAGGGAGGGAGAGAATTCTCTCGCTCTATTACAGAGAACAACTTGAACAGGGAACCTAGGAGACGTTAAACCCGGAGGGAGGGAGAGAATTCTCTCGCTCTATTACAGAGAACAACTTGAACAGGGAACCTAGGAGACGTTAAACCCGGAGGGAGGGAGAGAATTCTCTCGCTCTATTACAGAGAACAACTTGAACACCCCATACAGGACACATTTCTGCTTACTGTTTGAATATCATTATAAGCTTGGCATTCACCTGGTTTGTGCTAAGAGTAAAAAAAAAAGAGGAATATCCGATTCCAGAGTGAGTTAAAGTCCGATTCCAGACCGAGTTAAAGTCCGATTCCAGACTGAGTTATAGTCCGATTCCAGACTGAGTTATAGTCCGATTCCAGACTGAGTTATAGTCCGATTCCAGACTGAGTTATAGTCCGATTCCAGACTGAGGTATAGTCCGATTCCAGACTGAGTTATAGTTCGATTCCAGACTGAGTTAAAGTCCGATTCCAGACTGAGTTATAGTCCGATTCCAGACTGAGTTATACTCAACAATACTAAGTCTCGGGGATAGATAGATAGATAGATAGATAGATAGATAGATAGATAGATAGATAGATAGATAGATAGATAGATAGATAGATAGATAGATAGATAGATAGATAGATAGATAGATAGATAGATAGATAGATAGATAGATAGATAGATAGATAGATAGATAGATAGATAGATAGATAGATGTACGGTATGGATAGTAAGTAGGACAACAATACAATTGGGCGTGTGGCCACTCTAACCGGATTGGCATGAGGAACATCAAGAGAACGGGAAACACCATCTTCATGTACGGGTAGGGACTGAATCCGAACACGCAGAGAACCAGGAGCTGTACGAGTTGGAGAGCCGTAAAGGCGTGGACCTTCCTCTGGGGGACTCGACGGATGTAGTGGTTGGGTGGATAGGCAGCCTGTTTGGGAACAAAAGAGAAAAAATGTTATCATCATCATCATCATCATCATCATCATCATCATCATCATCATCATCATCATCATCATCATCATCATCATCATCATCATCATCATCATCATCATCATCATCATCATCATCATCATCATCATCATCATCATCATCATCATCATCATCATCATCATCATCATCATCATCATCATCATCATCATTATCATCATCATCATAATCATAGTAGTAGTAGTAGCAGTAGTAGTAGTAGTAGTAGTAGTAGTAGTAGTAGTAGTAGTAGTAGTAGTAGTAGTAGTAGTAGTAGTAGTAGTAGTAGTAGTAGTAGTAGTAGTAGTAGTAGTAGTAGTAGTAGTAGTAGTAGTAGTAGTAGTAGTAATAGTGACCTGTTCTGTGAAGAGCAGCAAAAGCCTGTCGAAGAGCTGGTTGCCATAGAGAGCCGTGATGGCCACGTACAGAAACAGGCCGTCCAACACAGGCCGCGGAATGTAGGTCAACGGGCGGGGCAGCAGAAACATGGACAGACCGATCATCACGTGGGACACGATGCCAGAAACACGCGTCTCCCTCACGTGGACGACTCTGGGGTGAGCGAAATTCATTGGACACTTGAAATACAGTGTTAGGTTGGTGAGACCCGTCGCCGTAAAGGGTCCGTCAGGGAAACCTAGCAGACGTTACATTCATTGAGAACTCCTCTCTCTCTCTCTCTCTCTCTCTCTCTCTCTCTCTCTCTCTCTCTCTCTCTATCTCTCTCTCTTTTTGTATCTCTATGGAGAACGCGTGGGACTAAAGGTTTTAGTATTCAACTATTTCTAACTTTCTTAAGTATGTGCTTAGGGTTATTATGGCGTTGAACAAGTTGAGGAAAGGAATATAAATTTGGCCTTTTCTCTAAGTAAAGTAAATAAAAACAGAATCAAGTTTAGTGCTAATAAGTAAAATGAAAACAAAAGAATCCTTATATATATATAATATTATATAGCAGTTAAAGCGTATGGTAATAATCACAATATTCATAGCCTAAACCACTTGCTTCCTACTGGTTGGTTGGGCATCAGTATAATGTGAAAAGGTGAGTCCCAAATATCCCTTACTGGCTTCCGCACGCCTTCTAGGCACTTAAAATAGTAAGGCCTTAGAGACGCTAAAACAGAGAAAAGCTACCATTTCTGCGATCGAAGATCTTCTAGTCTGTGTGTGTGTGAGTGTATGTGTGTGTGGATCTGTTTAGGATTAAGGCTAGAAGCTGTGACTCTACCCTGTCTGTTTAGGATTAAGGCTAGAAGCTGTGACTCTACCCTGTCTAATTAGGATTAAGGCTAGAAGCTGTGACTCTACCCTGTCTGTGCCTTGATTCAATGTGACGGTTTGGGATTAAGGCTAGAAGCTGTGACTCTACCCTGTCTAATTAGGATTAAGGCTAGAAGCTGTGACTCTACCCTGTCTAATTAGGATTAAGGCTAGAAGCTGTGACTCTACCCTGTCTGTTTAGGATTAAGGCTAGAAGCTGTGACTCTACCCTGTCTGCGCCTTGATTCAATGTGACGGTTTGGGATTAAGGATAGAAGCTGTGACTCTACCCTGTCTGTTTAGGATTAAGGCTAGAAGCTGTGACTCTACCCTGTCTGTGCCTTGATTCAATGTGACGGTTTGGGATTAAGGCTAGAAGCTGTGACTCTACCCTGTCTAATTAGGATTAAGGCTAGAAGCTGTGACTCTACCCTGTCTGAGCCTTGATTCAATGTGACGGTTTGGGATTAAGGCTAGAAGCTGTGACTCTACCCTGTCTGTGCCTTGATTCAATGTGACGGTTTGGGATTAAGGATAGAAGCTGTGACTCTACCCTGTCTAATTAGGATTAAGGCTAGAAGCTGTGACTCTACCCTGTCTAAGCCTTGATTCAATGTGACGGTTTGGGATTAAGGATAGAAGCTGTGACTCTACCCTGTCTGTGCCTTGATTCAATGTGACGGTTTGGGATTAAGGATAGAAGCTGTGACTCTACCCTGTCTGTGCCTTGATTCAATGTGACGGTTTGGGATTAAGGATAGAAGCTGTGACTCTACCCTGTCTGTGCCTTGATTCAATGTGACGGTTTGGGATTAAGGATAGAAGCTGTGACTCTACCCTGTCTAATTAGGATTAAGGCTAGAAGCTGTGACTCTACCCTGTCTAAGCCTTGATTCAATGTGACGGTTTGGGATTAAGGATAGAAGCTGTGACTCTACCCTGTCTGTGCCTTGATTCAATGTGACGGTTTGGGATTAAGGATAGAAGCTGTGACTCTACCCTGTCTGTGCCTTGATTCAATGTGACGGTTTGGGATTAAGGATAGAAGCTGTGACTCTACCCTGTCTGTGCCTTGATTCAATGTGACGGTTTGGGATTAAGGATAGAAGCTGTGACTCTACCCTGTCTAATTAGGATTAAGGATAGAAGCTGTGACTCTACCCTGTCTAAGCCTTGATTCAATGTGACGGTTTGGGATTAAGGATAGAAGCTGTGACTCTACCCTGTCTGTGCCTTGATTCAATGTGACGGTTTGGGATTAAGGATAGAAGCTGTGACTCTACCCTGTCTGTGCCTTGATTCAATGTGACGGTTTGGGATTAAGGATAGAAGCTGTGACTCTACCCTGTCTGTGCCTTGATTCAATGTGACGGTTTGGGATTAAGGATAGAAGCTGTGACTCTACCCTGTCTAATTAGGATTAAGGCTAGAAGCTGTGACTCTGACTGGAGGCTAGGCGCTGTAAGGGGCGGCTACTCTGACTGGAGGCTAGGCGCTGTAAGGGGCGACTACTCTGACTGGAGGCTAGGCGCTGTAAGGGGCGGCTACTCTGACTTTGACTGGAGGCTAGGCGCTGTAAGGGGCGGCTACTCTGACTCGAGGCTAGGCGCTGTAAGGGGCGGCTACTCTGAGCTTTCAGTTTAAGACTGGAGGCTAGGCGCTGTAAGGGGCGGCTACTCTGACTGGGGCTAGGCACTGTAAGGGGCGGCTACTCTGACTGGAGGCTAGGCGCTGTAAGGGGCGGCTACTCTGACTGGGCTAGGCGCTGTAAGGGGCGGCTACTCTGACTGGAGGCTAGGCGCTGTAAGGGGCGGCTACTCTGACTGAGCTTTCAGTTTAAGACTGGAGGCTAGGCGCTGTAAGGGGCGGCTACTCTGAGCTTTCAGTTTAAGACTGGAGGCTAGGCGCTGTAAGGGGCGGCTACTCTGACTGAGCTTTCAGTTTAAGACTGGAGGCTAGGCGCTGTAAGGGGCGGCTACTCTGAGCTTTCAGTTTAAGACTGGAGGCTAGGCGCTGTAAGGGGCGGCTACTCTAAGCTTTCAGTTTAAAGACTGGAGGCTAGGCGCTGTAAGGGGCGGCTACTCTGAGCTTTCAGTTTAAGACTGGAGGCTAGGCGCTGTAAGGGGCGGCTACTCTGAGCTTTCAGTTTAAGACTGGAGGCTAGGCGCTGTAAGGGGCGGCTACTCTGAGCTTTCAGTTTAAGACTGGAGGCTAGGCGCTGTAAGGGGCGGCTACTCTGAGCTTTCAGTTTAAGACTGGAGGCTAGGCGCTGTAAGGGGCGGCTACTCTGAGCTTTCAGTTTAAGACTGGAGGCTAGGCGCTGTAAGGGGCGACTACTCTGACTGGGGGCTAGGCGCTGTAAGGGGCGACTACTCTGACTGGAGGCTAGGCGCTGTAAGGGGCGGCTACTCTGACTGGAGGCTAGGCGCTGTAAGGGGCGGCTACTCTGACTCGAGGCTAGGCGCTGTAAGGGGCGGCTACTCTGACTGGAGGCTAGGCGCTGTAAGGGGCGGCTACTCTGACTAAGCTTTCAGTTTAAGACTGGAGGCTAGGCGCTGTAAGGGGCGGCTACTCTGACTAAGCTTTCAGTTTAAGACTCGAGGCTAGGCGCTGTAAGGGGCGGCTACTCTGACTGGAGGCTAGGCGCTGTAAGGGGCGGCTACTCTGACTGGAGGCTAGGCGCTGTAAGGGGCGGCTACTCTGACTGGAGGCTAGGCGCTGTAAGGGGCGGCTACTCTGACTGGAGGCTAGGCGCTGTAAGGGGCGGCTACTCTGACTGGAGGCTAGGCGCTGTAAGGGGCGGCTACTCTGACTGGAGGCTAGGCGCTGTAAGGGGCGGCTACTCTGACTGGAGGCTAGGCGCTGTAAGGGGCGGCTACTCTGACTGGAGGCTAGGCGCTGTAAGGGGCGGCTACTCTGACTGGAGGCTAGGCGCTGTAAGGGGCGGCTACTCTGACTGGAGGCTAGGCGCTGTAAGGGGCGGCTACTCTGACTGGAGGCTAGGCGCTGTAAGGGGCGGCTACTCTGACTGGAGGCTAGGCGCTGTAAGGGGCGGCTACTCTGACTGGAGGCTAGGCGCTGTAAGGGGCGGCTACTCTGACTGGAGGCTAGGCGCTGTAAGGGGCGGCTACTCTGACTGGAGGCTAGGCGCTGTAAGGGGCGGCTACTCTGACTGGAGGCTAGGCGCTGTAAGGGGCGGCTACTCTGACTGGAGGCTAGGCGCTGTAAGGGGCGGCTACTCTGAGCGTGTACTCACATGTGCTGGACGTGCCCCTGCTCCACCCTCTCCTCCAGGTCCGCCAGAGCGCGCACGTGCAGGGGCGAGTGAGGGAGCGCCGCGTGCACCCATGGGAAGGCGAACACTGAGAGGAATCCATTGATGAGCGCCACCGTCAGTAGATCCCAGTGGTACGCAGCCCCCTTCCTCAGTCTGGGCCCAGACGAGTATATATATATATATATATAGATTAGGGTATGTATCACAATGTTGATAACAACCAACACATGTTAAAACCTTGGAACACAAGGAGCTATGACAAGGAGCTATGACAAGGAGCTATGACAAGGAGCCATGGTCGTAATGAACAACGCCTGACATAGGAAATGTTGCATGAAGAAGAGTGCCATCTTATTGCAGTGGCATAGAGGCAGACTTCCATTTTTTAGGAAAACTGGTTCAATGCTACAATCGGAGAAAAATTTCTTCATTTTCTTCTGGTTAAATCAGTGACAGTATAACAATTAAACCACGTAAAAAAAACTATAGTCTCCTATTTTTCTGGTTAGATCAGTGACAGTATAACAATTAAACCACGTAAATAAAACTATAGTCTCCTATTGTTCTGGTTAAATCAGTGACAGTATAACAATTAAACCACGTAAATAAAACTATAGTCTCCTATTTTTCTGGTTAGATCAGTGACAGTATAACAATTAAACCACGTAAATAAAACTATAGTCTCCTATTGTTCTGGTTAAATCAGCGATCTATATGGGCGCTTAATAATGCTACTGTCTTACCTGTTGTTAGGCGTGTTGTGCTCTATATGGGCTACTGTCTTACCTGTTGTTAGGCGTGTTGCGCTCTATATGGGCTACTGTCTTACCTGTTGTTAGGCGTGTTGTGCTCTATATGGGCTACTGTCTTACCTGTTGTTAGGCGTGTTGCGCTCTATATGGGCTACTGTCTTACCTGTTGTTAGGCGTGTTGCGCTCTATATGGGCTACTGTCTTACCTGTTGTTAGGCGTGTTGCGCTCTATATGGGCTACTGTCTTACCTGTTGTTAGGCGTGTTGCGCTCTATATGGGCTACTGTCTTACCTGTTGTTAGGCGTGTTGCGCTCTATATGGGCTACTGTCTTACCTGTTGTTAGGCGTGTTGCGCTCTATATGTGCTACTGTCTTACCTGTTGTTAGGCGTGTTGCGCTCTATATGGGCTACTGTCTTACCTGTTGTTAGGCGTGTTGCGCTCTATATGGGCTACTGTCTTACCTGTTGTTAGGCGTGTTCACAAGCGCGCTAGATATGTTCTGGTCCATGAAGAAAAGCAAAGACAGGCTGAACCCAAGACCAGCCGCGGCGATCACTGCGCCGATCGGAAGTGACGTCATAGGTGCCACCTCAAACATGGTTTCATTCGGATCGTACTGGAAAGGTTTCACTGTGAGACGAAAGAAAGATTATTAAAAAAAAAAACATTGAATAGTGTCGGACAAAAATATTATTGTTTACCTTAACGAGAGATTTTTTCACCCGATTGAATACTTTTCGTTGAAATAATTTTTTTTAGTCTATGGTATGGGTATGATTAAGGGATCAATTTTTTATTTAAAGTCAGCCGCATATAATTTAACTTTGTCGTTTTTTTCCCCACACGTTGAGGTAAAAAAAATATAAAAAATGCTTCATTGTTTCCTTATTTATTTTCCAACATTACTTTCACTCATGAGGTCTAGAATTGAAGCGAAGGATAGTAGAGGGAGATATTCTGTATTCCAAAAAAGAGTCGTTAAATTTAGATAAAAATGAAACTCACACTTAACATCGCGAAAAACGTACGAGCCAAAGAAGGAGACGAGAAGCACAGAGAGAGGCAGTGCGTAGTCTGCTAGCATCTCCCTTTTCCCTGCCGTGAGGAAAGGTCTGGGGAACAAAACGATAAAGGAAGGATTGGAAGGTCTGGGGAACAAAACGATAAAGGAAGGATTGGAAGGTCTGGGGAACAAAACGATAAAGGAAGGATTGGAAGGTCTGGGGAACAAAACGATAAAGGAAGGATTGGAAGGTCTGGGGAACAAAACGATAAAGGAAGGATTGGAAGGTCTGGGGAACAAAACGATAAAGGAAGGATTGGAAGGTCTGGGGAACAAAACGATAAAGGGAGGATTGGAAGGTCTGGGGAACAAAACGATAAAGGAAGGATTGGAAGGTCTGGGGAACAAAACGATAAAGGAAGGATTGGAAGGTCTGGGGAACAAAACGATAAAGGAAGGATTGGAAGGTCTGGGGAACAAAACGATAAAGGAAGGATTGGAAGGTCTGGGGAACAAAACGATAAAGGAAGGATTGGAAAAACACAAGGTCTGGGGAACAAAACGATAAAGGGAGGATTGGAAGGTCTGGGGAACAAAACGATAAAGGAAGGTCTGGGGAACAAAACGATAAAGGAAGGTCTGGGGAACAAAACGATAAAGGAAGGATTGGAAGGTCTGTGGAACAAAACGATAAAGGAAGATGTGGGGAACAAAACGATAAAGGAAGGTCTGGAGAACAAAACGATAAAGGAAGGATTGGAAGGTCTGGGGAACAAAACGATAAAGGAAGGATTGGAAGGTCTGGGGAACAAAACGATAAAGGAAGGATTGGAAGGTCTGGGGAACAAAACGATAAAGGAAGGATTGGAAGGTCTGGGAACAAAACGATAAAGGAAGGATTGGAATAACGAAAGGTCTGGGGAACAAAACGATAAAGGGAGGATTGGAATAACGAAAGGTCTGGGGAACAAAACGATAAAGGAAGGATTGGAAGGTCTTGGGAACAAAACGATAAAGGTAAAATTGGGACGCCTGGGTAACAAAACGATAAAGAAGGATTGGAATAACGAAAGGTCTGGGGAACAAAACGATAAAGGAAGGATTGGAAGGTCTAAGGAACAAAACGATAAAGGAAGGATTGGAAGGTCCGGAGAACAAAACGATAAAGGAAGGATTGGAAGGTCTTGGGAACAAAACGATAAAGGTAAAGGGAGGTCTGGGGAACAAAACGATAAAGGAAGGATTGGAAAAACACAAGGTCTGGGGAACAAAACGATAAAGGAAGGATTGGAAGGTCTGGGGAACAAAACGATAAAGGAAGGATTGGAAGGTCTGGGGAACAAAACGATAAAGGAAGGATTGGAAGGTCTGGGGAACAAAACGATAAAGGAAGGATTGGAAGGTCTGGGGAACAAAACGATAAAGGAAGGATTGGAAGGTCTGGGGAACAAAACGATAAAGGAAGGATTGGAATAACGCAAGGTCTGGGGAACAAAACGATAAAGGAAGGATTGGAATACAGCCAGCGCTCCTCTAAAACACCCTTACAGACCCCACAATTCCAAAAACTTTCATTGCTAGAGTGTTATAGAGGGTTATAGACAGGGCAGCAGTGTCCAGGTGAGTTTACTGGTCGTATAGCGTGTATCCAGGTGAGTTTACTGGTCGTATAGCGTGTATCCAGGTGAGTTTACTGGTCGTGTAGCGTGTATCCAGGTGAGTTTACTGGTCGTGTAGCGTGTATCCTGTGGAGGTTTACTGGTCGTGTAGCTTGTATCCAGGTGAGTTTACTGGTCGTGTAGCGTGTATCCAGGTGAGTTTACTGGTCGTGTAGCGTGTATCCAGGTGAGTTTACTGGTCGTGTAGCGTGTATCCAGGTGAGTTTACTGGTCGTGTAGCGTGTATCCAGGTGAGTTTACTGGTCGTGTAGCGTGTATCCAGGTGAGTTTACTGGTCGTGTATCTAGTATCCAGGTGAGTTTACTGGTCGTGTAGCGTGTATCCAGGTGAGTTTACTGGTCGTGTAGCGTGTATCCAGGTGAGTTTACTGGTCGTGTAGCATGTATCCAGGTGAGTTTACTGGTCGTATAGCGTGTATCCAGGTGAGTTTACTGGTCGTGTAGCGTGTATCCAGGTGAGTTTACTGGTCGTGTAGCGTGTATCCAGGTGAGTTTACTGGTCGTGTAGCGTGTATCCTGTGGAGGTTTACTGGTCGTGTAGCGTGTATCCAGGTGAGTTTACTGGTCGTGTAGCGTGTATCCAGGTGAGTTTACTGGTCGTGTAGCGTGTATCCAGGTGAGTTTACTGGTCGTATAGCGTGTATCCTGTGGAGGTTTATCTAGTCGTGTAGCTTGTATCCAGGTGAGTTTACTGGTCGTGTAGCGTGTATCCAGGTGAGTTTACTGGTCGTGTAGCGTGTATCCAGGTGAGTTTACTGGTCGTGTAGCGTGTATCCAGGTGAGTTTACTGGTCGTGTAGCGTGTATCCAGGTGAGTTTACTGGTCGTGTAGCTTGTATCCAGGTGAGTTTACTGGTCGTGTAGCGTGTATCCTGTGGAGGTTTACTGGTCATGTAGCGTGTATCCAGGTGAGTTTACTGGCCGTGTAGCGTGTATCCAGGTGAGTTTACTGGGCGTGTAGCGTGTATTCAGGTGAGTTTACTGGTCGTGTAGCGTGTATCCTGTGGAGGTAAAACTGGTCGTGTAGCGTGTATCCTGTGGAGGTAAAACTGGTCGCGTAGCGTGTATCCAGATGAGTTTACTGGTCGTGTAGCGTGTATCCTGGTGAGTTTACTGGTCGTGTAGCGTGTATTCAGGTGAGTTTACTGTTGGTGTATCGTGTATCTTGTGGAGGTTTACTAGTCGTGTAGTTTGTATCCAGGTGAGTTTACTGGTCGTATAGCTTGTATCCAGGTGAGTTTACTGGCCGTGTAGCTTATATCCAGGTGAGTTTACTGGCCATGTAGCGTGTATTCAGGTGAGTTTACTGGTAGTGTAGCTTGTATCCAGGAGAGTTTACTGGCCGTGTAGCTTATATCCAGGTGAGTTTACTGGTCGTGTAGCGTGTATCCAGGTGAGTTTACTGGCCGTGTAGCTTGTATCCAGGTGAGTTTACTAGTCGTGTAGCGTGTATCCTGTGGAAGTTTAACTGGTCGTGTAGCGTGTATTCTGTGGAGGTTTAGCTAGTCGTGTAGCGTGTATCCTGTGGAGTTTTAGCTAGTCGTGTAGCGTGTATCCTGTGGAAGTTTAGCTAGTCGTGTAGCGTGTATCCTGTGGAGGTTTAGCTAGTCGTGTAGCGTGTATCCTGTGGAAGTTTAACTGGTCGTGTAGCGTGTATCCTGGGAGGTTTACTGGTGTAGCGTGTATCCTGTGGAGGTTTAACTGGTCGTGTAGCGTGTATCCTGTGGAAGTTTAACTGGTCGTGTAGCGTGTATCCTGTGGAGGTTTACTGGTGGTGTATCCTGTGGAGGTTTAACTGGCGCAAATGGTAAAGCGTTAGCTTCCCGACCGGAAGTCTTTAGTAGGAAACCTACAATCGGAAATGTATTTATTTATTTTCACCCCTACGGGCAACAATCAAGTGAATTCAATAAAGTGTACTATGACTATAACGTCTGGAATCATATTAATTTTAACCCTTTTTGTGTGACAGCACATGCAATTGTCAGACTTTAGTCTTGGAGTCCGTTCACGATGTAACTGATAGAGAATTAACGTTGTACGCTATGCAAGAAAAGAAAGAGCTCACGTCTTGGTGAAGTTGAAGAGCGTGAGTCCCATCCAGACAGTGGCCAACATGAGCAGCAAGAAGAGGATGCTGCTCTCCCGCATGCACTCGCCAGCTGCAGCGCCACCTGTACTGGGCTCGCCTGGCGTGGGTGTCGACACCTCACTCGTGTTAAGCAAACTATCAGCGATGTTGTAGACAGCGCCAACCGCCACTGACGGCGGCAAGACGCCGGTAATAGTGGTGTTGATGTTGCTGCCGCTGCTGCTGTAGTTGCCAATAGTGGCGTTAATGTTGGAATCTGCATGACACGCGTCGGTGTGGTAGTTGGTGTTGAAATCTAAACCAAAGAAAATAAAAGAAAAAAATATGTGTTTAATATCTTCACACTATATAGGTAGGTCTTGTATACTGTAAATGAAAACAAAAATATTAAAAATTAAACAAATGTGGCTTTATTAGTGGAACAATTTATTGGTTAAAGAGCAAAACAAGAGGCCAACCTAACTCCGCGTAATACCTGAAAAATTATTACATGATGATGCCCTAAGTAGAATAACCAATTATAAAGTAGATCAAACTCAAAAAGAGCTAAACTATAAAATATGTGATATTAATTAAATGCAACTAAAATCATTAACCTGAGTTTAAAGCGTTATAAACTAGAATCTCTTTGGACAATGTTTGAATGATTTTGTATTTCGATTTATTTACAATGCTATGTTCGAGATAAACATCCCTGTGCAGACAGGGTGAAGACAGTGTGAAGACAGTGTGAAGACAGGGTGAAGACAGTGTGAAGACAGAGTGAAGACAGGTGAAGACAGAGTGAAGACAGAGTGAAGACAGAGTGAAGACAGAGTGAAGACAGAGTGAAGACAGTGTGAAGACAGAGTGAAGACAGTGAAGACAGTGAAGACAGTGTGAAGACAGTGAAGACAGTGTGAAGACAGTGTGAAGACAGAGTGAAGACAGTGTGAAGACAGAGTGAAGACAGAGTGAAGACAGAGTGAAGACAGAGTGAAGACAGTGTGAAGACAGTGTGAAGACAGAGACAGTGTGAAGACAGTGTGAAGACAGAGTGAAGACAGAGTGTGAAGACAGTGTGAAGACAGAATGAAGACAGGGTGAAGACAGTGAAGACAGGTGAAGACAGATTTAAGACAGTGAAGACTAGTGAAGACAGTTGAAGTCAGTTGAAGATATTTTTAAGATAGTTTTAAGATATTGTTAATATTTTTTGAAGACATTTTGAAGACTTTTTTAAGTCTTTTTTAAGACATTTTTAAGATTTTTTTAAGATTTTTTTAAGATATTTTTAAGACAGTTTTAAGACTTAGTTTGAAGTCAGTATAAAGACAGAATGAAGACAGTGTGAAGACAGGGAAGTCAGTGTGAAGACAGAAGTGTGAAGACAGAGTGAAGACAGAGTGAAGACAGAGTGAAGATAGGGTGAAGATAGAGTGAAGACAGAGGAAATATATAGAAAAGTATCCAAATGGGAATAAAGAGCGCCATTTTATTTTATTATTACCTTTTAAGCAATCCTTTATTGCATCAGCAGAAAACGCAAATGTTATGAAAAGGGAAAAAATCTCCTCCGTCGATCTGGAGAAAAAGGAATCAGTAAGTTCTAGATAAACTTATAACGATTCGTGTGATCACCAATTCCTAGGTAAACTCATAACGATTCGTGTAATCACCAATTCCTGTGTAAACACACAACGATTTGATCACCAATTCCTGTGTAAACACATAACGATTTGATCACCAACTTACAGGTAAACACATAACGATGTAATCACCAACTCCTAGGTAAACACATAACGATTCGTGTAATCACCAATTCCTAGGTAAACACATAACGATTCGTGTAATCACCAATTCCTGTGTAAACACATAACAAATTGATCACCAACTTACAGGTAAACACATAACGATTTAATCACCAACTCCTACGTAAACACATAATGATTTAATCAACAACTCCTGTGTAAACACATAACAAATTGATCACCAACTTACAGGTAAACACATAATGATTTAATCACCAACTCCTAGGTAAACACATAACGATTCGTGTAATCACCAATTCCTAGGTAAACACATAACGATTCGTGTAATCACCAATTCCTAGGTAAACACATAACGATTCGTGTAATCACCAATTCCTAGGTAAACACATAACGATTCGTGTAATCATGGGTAAACACATAACGATTAATTTAATCACCAACTCCTGGGTAAACACATAACGATTTAATCACCAACTCCTGGGTAAACACATAACGATTTAATCACCAACTCCTGGGTAAACACATAACGATTTAATCACCAACTCCTGGGTAAACACATAACGATTAATTTAATCACCAACTCCTGGGTAAACACATAACGATTTAATCACCAACTCCTGGGTAAACACATAACGATTTAATCACCAACTTACAGGTAAACACATAACGATTTAATCACCAACTTCCAGGTAAACACATAACGATTTAATTCACCAACTCCAGGTAAACACATAACGATTTAATTACCAACTTTCAGGTAAACACATAACGATTTAATCACCAACTTCAGGTAAACACATAACGATTTAATTACCAACTTTCAGGTAAACACATAACGATTAATTTAATCACCAACTCCTGGGTAAACACATAACGATTTGAAAACGAAACGTCTAATTTGATTTCTTTTTTTAAATGAGGAAAAAATATCGTTTTATAAAGTTTTGTTTTTGTTTTTGTTGCCAAAATGATTAAAACTAGAAGCGTGTCTTATACGATAATCTGCTTGTATTTTACGTTTGAACTATATATAGTAATTACAAAACTATTCAAGCCTGAATGGAATAAAATTATGTGTGGCTTATCAAGTCAATGACTATCAAGAGGAGCAGCATCAGTATAGCGACTATGCTACATCAGAACATTGACTAGAAGGGAATAATACAGTGTGATTTTTACTTTGTCGTTTAAGCTTGCCCAAATAAAGAGTAAGCACAAAGTTGGGTTAAGCGTACGTCTCGTCTTTAGGTGTGTTAGAAATGAGAGCTTTCGACCAACCATGAACTACTGAGACGTTGTACTTACAATCCACTGTCTATAGTACATCAATAAGTTACTCAAGAGTCTAAACTGCAAGTGAAGGAATCCAGACAGGACTAACCTTGAAGACCATTTCATGAGGCGGCTCACTCCAAACAAAGAGTAGAGAAGCAAAAACCCCGCGTTCCACAAGCCGACACAGGCGAAAAATGCGCGGAAGTCCAGGTCGAAATCTTCACTGATGCTGAAAATGACTGTGGAGGAGAGAACATAGAGCTGCGTTCACCGTCAGCAGTAAGTCTAGAGTGTGGGCGTGTCTGTGGACTAACCTTCGACACTCGTGCATGGGCCACACAGTGGTTAACACACACATACAGATAGTTACTTTGAGTATAAAGCGCTTAGTTGACACACACACACACAAACAGTTACTTTTAGTATAAAACGCTTAGTTGACACACACATACACATATATACTTTTAGTATAAAGTGCTTAGTTGACACACACACATACACATAGTTACTTTTAGTATAAAGCGCTTAGTTGACACACATATACACACAGTCAAACCTGCTTAAGCGACCACCTGTCTAAGACGACCACCTGGCCAAGAGACCAGCTATCCACCACCCCCTTGATTTTTTACTATACAAATACACCCCATAAGACGACCACCTCTCCAACGCGACCACGATAACTCCTCATCTATTTTCTCTACCAAAATGGCCTCTAACCTGTTAAAGCGACCACCCCATAACATCATTTACCACTCTTGACCATGAAAGGTGCGGCAAACAAAAGATGACTTAACATTCGGTATGTTTGTTTGACATGCTTCACTGACCACCACGAGACAGTGCGTCGATGTTGGGAAGATTGCGTGTCTAGACAGGTGTCAGACAAGAAGGCCTCGGTGAACGGCGGATTGTAACTTCAAAAGAGAGAGAGAGAGAGAGAGAGAGAGAGAGAGAGAGAGAGAGAGAGGGTGATGGGGAATGGAACCAGGCAGATTAGAAGACTCGTGTTCGATTCTTGCCCCCCGCCTCTCCCTCCCCTTCCACTCTTCAACATAAAACCTAAGGTAAAAAAAAAGAAAAAGGCCATTGGAAAAATGGACTACCGAAAGGAAAAATAGAAGAGATATAAGAATGCGAGACAGACAGAGAAAAATGTAGACCAAAAGAACGAGAGACGTGATATATTTTAAGACTCTGTGATCATCGTCTCCATCAATAATTTAGCGCACAAAACGCCTCACATATTTTTGTGGTTGGGAACTCAGAAGGGAAAGTTTTGACCTGTCCAAGACGACCACCTGTCCAAGACGACCACTTTGACCCAGGATCTTCAGTGGTCGTCTTAGACAGGTTTGACTGTAGTTACTTTTAGTATAAAGCGCTTAGTTGACACACACATACAGATAGTTACTTTTGGTGTAAAGCGCTGAGTTGACACACACATACACATAGTTACTTTTAGTATAAAGCGCTTAGTTGACACACACATACAGATAGTTACTTTTGGTATAGAGCGCTGAGTTGACACACACATACACATAGTTACTTTTAGTATAAAGCGCTTAGTTGACACACACATACAGATAGTTACTTTTAGTATAAAGCGCTTAGTTGACACATACATACACATAGTTACTTTTAGTATAAAGCGCTTAGTTGACACACACATACAGATAGTTACTTTTAGTATAAAGCGCTTAGTTAACACACATACACATAGTTACTTTTAGTATAAAGCGCTTAGTTAAAACACACATACAATAGTTACTTTTGGTATAAAGCGCTTAGTTGACACACATACACATAGTTACTTTTAGTATAAAGCGCTTAGTTAAAACACACATACAATAGTTACTTTTGGTATAAAGCGCTTAGTTAACACACATAGTTACTTTTGGTATAAAGCGCTTAGTTAACACACATACACATAGTTACTTTTGGTATAAAGCGCTTAGTTAACACACATACACATAGTTACTTTTAGTATAAAGCGCTTAGTTGACACACACATACACATAGTTACTTTTGGTATAAAGCGCTTAGTTGACACACACATACACATAGTTACTTTTGGTATAAAGCGCTTAGTTGACACACACACATACACATAGTTACTTTTGGTATAAAGCGCTTAGTTAACACACATACACATAGTTACTTTTGGTATAAAGCGCTTAGTTGACACACATACACATAGTTACTTTTGGTATAAAGCGCTTAGTTACACACACATACACATAGTTACTTTTGGTATAAAGCGCTTAGTTAACACACACATACACATAGTTACTTTTGGTATAAAGCGCTTAGTTAACACACATACACATAGTTACTTTTGGTATAAAGCGCTAGCGGCGCTGTGGTCAGCAGCACGATGAGAGGTTGGCCGCCAAACAGAGCAAAGGCGATCCCTCCAAACATCTGGGAGAAGAGAATCTTCTTGACGCCTGGTGGGGAGAAGCAGAGAAAGAGAACAAGTTTCAGGTGAGCTTGGTTTCATCTCTTGACGTATTTCATTCTCTGTAAACTGATCTACATATTTTCAACGAAACATTCAGTGCTGTTTTAGCGAATGTTAAAGGCGTTAGGTACAGATACACTGAATCAAGAAGTATTGTAGAAAACATCTCCATCCAACAAGTGCCGTGTTTTGTAGCATGTCCCTGTAAACTTCCGGCTAATTAGCTGTTGATCTCACTGCCTCTATACTCGTCTATACTCCTCCATTACTTTCTCTTGATAAAGCCATTACTAAAGTCCGTCCATATATGGACAAAATCATACACCAGACTAGAGGCCCAGCCGCTGTCAGGCACAGCAGGCAGTAAGCACCCCAACGGTCAAACGTCCGAGTCAGACCATACCCAGATTTTTACCAGAGGGACGACGCTAGATGAGTGAGTTAGTGAGTTCGTGAGTTAGTGAGTTAGTGAGTTAGTGAGTTAGTGAGTTAGTGAGTTAGTGAGTTAGTGAGTTAGTGAGTTCGTGAGTTAGTGAGTTAGTGAGTTAGTGAGTGTAACGCATTGTACTATAAGTTGATCTATTCATTTACTCACCCTTTTTGGTGCGTAACTTTTGGGTAGCGGATCGGCTAGATCTATGTACATTATCTTGTTTGGTTGCATAACGTTTGTATTTCGAGCCTAAGAATTTAGTTTTGTTTATTGAACACAGCCCGCACTTGTATGGTCTAGATTTTTCTCGAATCTCCGACTTAGTTCTAGCATAGTAATGACCTCGTCGCCCCTTGTTTACCTTTGTTTTGATTGGTTGCTAATTGCTAATGATGTGTACCGAGAATGTTCTCTTATGATTTATGTAATTCCTTTTCTGGATGATTCGACGAGATTTTGTATAAATAAGAATCTAAATTATATTTGCTAGTCAACATTGTCTCCAGAGTCAAACATTGAATCTCCAGTAATGATTGATGATTCAACCTACCGATATTGTAAAGTATAGCTCTTATTGTTGGATTAAACAGTTTGCAATTGTTACTTGCGGACTTCGGCCTTATTTTCTACGGACGAGTCGTGTGATTGGCTGTGTATAATTTTAATACCCCTAGACAGACAGAGCCTAACAGATCACCACCATCATCTACCAAATCTGTTACAGTGAGTTAGTGAGTTAGTGAGTTAGTGAGTTCGTGAGTTGGTGAGTTAGTGAGTTAGTGAGTTAGTGAGTTAGTGAGTTAGTGAGTTAGTGAGTTAGTGAGTTAGTGAGTTAGTGAGTTAGTGAGTTAGTGAGTTAGTGAGTTAGTGAGTTAGTGAGTTAGTGAGTTAGTGAGTTAGTGAGTTAGTGAGTTAGTGAGTTAGTTAATGAGTTGATGAGTTAGTACGTAATGAGTTAGTGACTTAGAGAGTTAGTCGATCCATCATTTATTTAAAGATCATGAAATATGAAAAAAGGAAAAATTATCTTTGAAGTTGCTAGTGTTTTGGCCGCGATGCGGGAAGTGGCGCTGACCTATGGCCCCGGCCGTGTTGTCGCTGTTGAGCATGCCAAAGGCCAGGTTGGGCAGGACGCAGGCGAAGTACAGGAAGAAGATGGCCGCGCTGACCTTGTGTGCTGTTTTGGCTCCAGTGAAGCCGTCCTTGTAGTCTGACCAGTAGTGGGGCAGCCGCCTTTTCAGATCGCCGATCAGACCTCGCCCAATGATGCACCTGGAGGCTCTCTAGAAACGCCCAGAACAAAAATGTCATTTTAGGTGTGATGAATTTTAATTGATCAAAAAGTATAAACGTTAACATTCTTTCTTCTACCAGACATACATGTAAGCAAATTGAAACCCCTTCTAATTACAAGGTCAAGGTCAAGGTAGCTTACAACTCTATCTAAGCCTTCTTATTCTTATATTATTTTTAATCTATTATGTTCAGCTTGCCGCAGCTTTCTATTTGCTACCTCAATGTCCCACCTGATTTTACATTGTTAAACCCAGAGGATTGTTTCAAATCTCACTTTTTGCAGTTTTATCGATTACCATATTTCACTTTGTTTTCTATCGAAGATGTATCAACTCAAATACGCACAAATTACAAAATTATGATTAACAGTTTAAATATAATTTACAAATACATTATTGGGGAATCTCATAAAACTTGAAGCCGTCGTTTTTTACATAAAATGCAATACAGAATACCGAATGCAGAAATCTTTATTCATCCCTAAAGGGGAAATCAAAATTAAAATCTATTCATAGATCAGACGAAAAAACAAAGTGTACAACGATAAGAAGATAAAAAGGGAGAATTTTGAATAAAGATTAATAATATTATACATACTCTATAAATCATACTGAATGTATGTATAAAAGAAAAATCTTATGTTGTAAACGTTATGAATTATACATAATTTACACATGAGTAAATATACATATAGTTACTAATAAAAAGACGCATTCTAGTCAGGTTTAATTAAAAATTGCGTTAAAAGAGTTTCTACGTTGTTCATTTTTTAAAGATATAGATCGAAAGCAAAAAGAAATACATTTAAAAAGCGTCCGATAATTAAAATGAGAACGTTTTTAATAGTATTATTTTCATGCAAGCTATTTCGAAAAGTTTGACAACTGAGAAGCCTGCACAGGTCTGTGGACTATGTGTTCCCAGAACAACAACTAGACGCGTGCCTACACTTTGACAACTAGACGCGTGCCTACACTTTGACAACAACTAGACGCGTGCCTACACTTTGACAACAACTAGACGCGTGCCTACACTTTGACAACAACTAGACGCGTGCCTACACTTTGACAACTAGACGCGTGCCTACACTTTGACAACAACTAGACGCGTGCCTACACTTTGACAACTAGACGCGTGCCTACACTTTGACAACAACTAGACGCATGCCT
>RQTK01000462.1:118737-143534 GCA_003991915.1 Elysia chlorotica
ACAGACAGACAGACAGACAGACAGACAGACAGACATGCAAAGAAACAGATAGACGGACAGAGACAAACAAAGACAGATAGATATCTCACAGAGAGACAAACAAATACAGAGATACAGAAAAAGAGACAGACAGACAGACAGACAGACAGACAGAAGACAGACAGACAGAAAGACAGACAGAAAGAAAGACAGAAAGACAGACAGACAGAAGAAGACAGACAGACAGACAGACAGAAGACAGAAGACAGACAGACAGACAGACAGAAGACAGACAGACAGTGATAATAATAATAATAATAATGATAGTAATAATGATGATGATGATGATGATGATGATGATGATGATGATGATGATGATGATGATGATGATGATGATGATGATGATGGTAATATAACGTGTACTAATAGCGCGTACATGACACAAATCCAAGCGTGGTCGTAGTCGATTGCTCCCATGTCTCGACTGGCCACTGTGCCTTGGATTGTCCGGGTCAAAACGTTTTCTGGGGATGTAGAGAACGGCGCAAACACATTTCAACTAACAAGTCTGCTATGTTTATATAAACTATTTTATTTTGAATTTGAATAAGAAACATTTCCATTTGTTCCACAAATTTAATACTCTCCAAATCGAACTGTCCAGCCGATCTAGTTTATGGCGCTCACCGATGATCTTAGACAAAAGTCGTCGCAAATATCGCATGAGACAGGTGGGTTTTTTCATGTACAGTGTCTATAAGTATGTCATATTAAATCTTTGTTTTTAGAGAATTTGAAAGCAATCATGGGAAACTGTCTACCCTGGCTAAGCTCAGACCAGAGGACTAACACAAGAGTAACTGTCTACCCTGGCTAAGCTCAGACCAGAGGAAGACTAACACAAGAGTAACTGTCTACCCTGGCTAAGCTCAGACCAGAGGACTAACACAAGAGTAACTGTCTACCCTGGCTAAGCTCAGACCAGAAGACTAACACAAGAGTAACTGTCTACCCTGGCTAAGCTCAGACCAGAGGACTAACACAAGAGTAACTGTCTACCCTGGCTAAGCTCAGACCAGAGGAAGACTAACACAAGAGTAACTGTCTACCCTGGCTAAGCTCAGACCAGAGGACTAACACAAGAGTAACTGTCTACCCTGGCTAAGCTCAGACCAGAGGAAGACTAACACAAGAGTAACTGTCTACCCTGGCTAAGCTCAGACCAGAGGAAGACTAACACAAGAGTAACTGTCTACCCTGGCTAAGCTCAGACCAGAGGACTAACACAAGAGTAACTGTCTACCCTGGCTAAGCTCAGACCAGAGGACTAACACAAGAGTAACTGTCTACCCTGGCTAAGCTCAGACCAGAGGAAGACTAACACAAGAGTAACTGTCTACCCTGGCTAAGCTTAGACCAGAACACAAGAGTAACTGTCTACCCTGGCTAAGCTCAGACCAGAGGACTAACACAAGAGTAACTGTCTACCCTGGCTAAGTTTAGACCAGAACACAAGAGTAACTGTCTACCCTGGCTAAGCTTAGACCAGAGGACTAACACAAGAGTAACTGTCTACCCTGGCTAAGCTTAGACCAGAACACAAGAGTAACTGTCTACCCTGGCTAAGCTTAGACCAGAACACAAGAGTAACTGTCTACCCTGGCTAAGCTCAGACCAGAGGACTAACACAAGAGTAACTGTCTACCCTGGCTAAGCTCAGACCAGAGGACTAACACAAGAGTAACTGTCTACCCTGGCTAAGCTCAGACCAGAGGACTAACACAAGAGTAACTGTCTACCCTGGCTAAGCTCAGACCAGAGACTAACACAAGAGTAACTGTCTACCCTGGCTAAGCTCAGACCAGAGGACTAACACAAGAGTAACTGTCTAACCTGGCTAAGCTCAGACCAGAGGACTAACACAAGAGTAACTGTCTACCCTGGCTAAGCTCAGACCAAAGGACTAACACAAAAGTAACTGTCTACCCTGGCTAAGCTCACACCAAAGGACTAACACAAGAGTAACTGTCTAACCTCAAACCAGAGGAAGGCTGACACAAGAATAACTGCAATGTGACTGAAGGTATTCCACTCAAGAATCTTTCATGAAATCTAGGGGAAGTTAAGCCAAGGCCCGTAATGTCATTTCTTTGGTTAAACTTAAGAAGAGCTAAAAACTTGTTCACTGACCTGACGTTACTGTAATTTACTGAACTGACGTTACTGTGGTTCACTGACCTGACGTTACTGTGGTTCACTGACCTGACGTTACTGTGGTTCACTGACCTGACGTTACTGTGGTTCACTGACCTGACGTTACTGTGGTTCACTGACCTGACGTTACTGTGGTTCACTGACCTGACGTTACTGTGGTTCACTGACCTGACGTTACTGTGGTTCACTGACCTGACGTTACTGTGGTTCACTGACCTGACGTTACTGTGGTTCACTGACCTGACGTTACTGTCAGTGAACCACAGTAACGTCAGGACAGTAAACCACAGTAACTGTCCACAGTGTTTTGTTCACGTCAGGTCAGTGAACCACAGTAACGTCAGGTCAGTGAACCACAGTAACGTCAGGTCAGTGAACCACAGTAACGTCAGGTCAGTGAACCACAGTAACGTCAGGTCAGTGAACCACAGTAACGTCTGTTAAGTTGGTTTCTTTCGTTTCTTAATGTTGGGTTAGTTTTTGGGATTTTTTATTGTTGAGTTGATTTGTTTCGTTTCTTAATGTTGGGTTATTTTTTGGCGTTTACTTGTTGTTAAGTTGGTTTCTTTCGTTTCTTAATGTTGGGTTAATTTTAGGGGTTTCGAGTTGGTTTCTTTCGTTTCTTAATGTTGGGTTAATTTTTGGGATTTTTTATTGTTGAGTTGGTTTCTTTCGTTTTTTTAATGTTGGGTTAAAATTTGGCGTTCACTTGTTATTAAGTTGGTTTCTTTCGTTTCTTAATGTTGGGTTAATTTTTGGCGTTTACTTGTTGTTAAGTTGGTTTCTTTCGTTTCTTAATGTTGGGTTAGTTTTTGGGATTTTTTATTGTTGAGTTGATTTGTTTCGTTTCTTAATGTTGGGTTATTTTTTGGCGTTTACTTGTTGTTAAGTTGGTTTCTTTCGTTTCTTAATGTTGGGTTAGTTTTTGGGATTTTTTATTGTTGAGTTGGTTCCTTCCGTTTCTTAATGTTGGGTTAATTTTTAGGATTTTTTATTGTTCAGTTGGTTTCTTTCGTTTTTTAATGTTGGGTTAATTTTTTGGCGTTTACTTGTTGTTAAGTTGGTTTCTTTCGTTTCTTAATGTTGGGTTAGTTTTTGGGATTTTTTATTGTTGAGTTGGTTCCTTCCGTTTCTTAATGTTGGTTTAATTTGTTGGGTGTCTTTTTGGTTTAGCTTCAAAATGTTGAGTATTTTTTTAGCGATGAGTTGGTTTTAGATTTAATAAATACACAAGTTTAACGTTAAATAGTTTTGTAAATTATGTGCGATTGATTGATATAATAAGACGTACAAAGAAATATTTTATTTATAACATAAGAAGAGAAAAAACAACAGTCATCCCTCTAGATTGTATAGTATCCTATTATTATATATCACATATGGTACCATATTATTCCTTTTCTGTATTACTTTACTTACATCGTACTGGCAGTGGAGCAAAGATGTGTTGTCGACAAAGCCTGCAACGACAAAGAGTAAGGATGTTAGTTCAAACGACGGTCGAAATTAAACTTGAAATGTTTTGATGAGCCACGATGGGTCAGTAGAAAAAGTGAAACATGAGCATTTTGGTAAGATCACATTTAAAGGTGTCCGTCTGCAGTGCCAGTAACATTTGAGATGACAGCGTGATAAGGTTTTGTTTCTCTGCAGAGGAAATTAAAACTGTAGAGACAAGATGCCCGATTATACATAGTAAAAAAAACATTTGCACTAATGGCCTGGTAATAAACCTGTTATAGTCCAAACTTTTAATCGTGTTTTTCTCAAAAACGTAAAAAATGTAAATGTGGCGTTTTTACTGTCACCTCGCTATTAATTATAAGTCGAGAATCAGAAATAAACATTCTTCGTTCTTCACACAAATTAAGAAATGTTTGTGTTTCTTGTGCTACCTAAACGGTGTCTTACAACGGCAGTTGTGTTTTCATATCTAGATTCTCCTAGTGCGCTTAGAATTGATTATTTTCTATGCTCGGAAATTTTGTTGTATGGTTCAATTTAACACAAACCATGTTTCTTACGCATCTGCCAATTATACAACTTTGTTTTCATATGAGGACTTACTTCCTTATCAAAGGATAAATCTAACTTTTATATGATCTTCCTTCTTACTTTGATTTATAGTTCATTAATTTAAAAGAAACACAATGAAAGGTCAGTGAACTTTGTGAGTGTTTAATTCAGAAGATACAACAGGTAAGCGATGGTATTAAACGGTTTCTAAGTCTTGGCATAGTGGTAATAATATTCAGTGTAAGCATTTGTAAAAATAGGACTTTAAAAGTTATTTCTTTTATTGTGTAGTGCTCTTTCAAAATACAAAAAAAAAACGTGCAAGACTAAAAATCGTTAAATCAATAGGCAAAAGAAGATTTCGCGTGGAAACTAATTGAAGAATGTGCCTACATAATTATTTTACTGCTGCATATGTTCCGTGCAAGAGAATTGTGTGAGCGTTCATACTTTCTTCGGACTTTGTAACTTGTTATCTTCATTTGTGATACTTCTTGTAAATTAAGATTTTATGAAACGTTGCCAGTCTATGACGCTGGGATGCATAAACAGCAATCATGAGAAAAGTAGATTTGAATTTTTAAGAAGATTTATATAGTTGTATCTCTTTTTTCTATCCCTCTGTAGTTATGTTCAAATGTTTGCTTTAAGGAATTGTATTTTACAGCTGCTTATATCTGTTGTATAGATAGCTAATTATCTTTGTTCGTTTAGAAGTATACTTAAGAACTAATTATCTTTGTTTGTATAGAGTTATATTTAAGAGCTAATTATCTTTGTTTGTATAGAGTTATACTTAAGAGCTAAACATCTTTGTTTGTATAGATTTATACTTAAGAACTAATTATCTTTGTTTGTATAGAGTTATATTTAAGAGCTAATTATCTTTGTTTGTATAGATTTATACTTAAGAGCAAATTATCTTTGTTTGTATAGATTCATACTTAAGAGCAAATTATCTTTGTTTGCAGGCCTATAGAGTAATATTTAGCCTAACAGATAATCATCTATGTGTGTATAGAGTTATATTTAAAAGCTAATTATCTTTGTTTGTTTAGATTTATACTTAAGAGCTAATTATTTATGTTTTTATAGATTTATAATTAATGTATTTATGTTTGTTGGTATAGATTTATTTATAATATCTAATTATCTATGTTTGCATAGAATATATTTCACAGCTAATTATGTTTGTTTATATAGATTTATATTTAACAGCTAATTATCTTAGTTTTTATAGATTTATATTTATAGGTAATTATGTTTGTTTGTATAGATATATATTTAACAGCTAAGTATGTTTGTTTGTATAGATATATATTTAACAGCTAGCTATGTTTGTTTGTATAGATATATATTTAACAGCTAGCTATGTTTGTTTTTATAGATTCATACTCAACATCTAATTATCTATAGAATATATTTAACAGCTAATTATGTCTGTTTTTATAGATTTATATTTAACATCTAATTATCTATGTTTGTATAGATTAATATTTAACATATAATTATCCCTGTTTGTGTACAAGGAAAAACTAATTCAGTTGGTAGAGCGAGGCAGCTTTTTTGCAGAAGTTCCTGGTTCGATTCCCCGGTCAGCAACTTCTGGTGGGTCGGTGTCAGTGCATCATACAATGTGAGTGACCTTCTGGTGGGTCGGTGTCAGTGCATCATACAATGTGAGTGACCTTCTGGTGGGTCGGTGTCAGTGCATCATACAATGTGAGTGACCTTCTGGTGGGTCGGTGTCAGTGCATCATACAATGTGAGTGACCTTCTGGTGGGTCGGTGTCAGTGCATCATACAATGTGAGTGACCTTCTGGTGGGTCGGTGTCAGTGCATCATACAATGTGAGTGACCTTCTGGTGGGTCGGTGTCAGTGCATCATACAATGTGAGTGACCAGGGCGTGGGGAACCTGCTCTGACGTCACGTGGCCGAATAAGGACCTCTCTGGGAGGGGGTGAAACAGGCAGGGCTTTGCTTTCAATGGCCAAAGATCGTTGCCTAATTGTAACAAAAGCGGCAGCATAAACTGATATCCAAACAATTTAAAGTATTTTGTGTGAAGTCTGTTGGGGCATTAGATCGCTTAGTGACACTTTGGAACGGATCTAAATATTGTATTGTTATACAATCAACTCTCATCGTTTGGACCGACGAATGTAGTGACACTTTGGAACGGATGATCTAAATATTACATTGTTATACAATCAACTCTCATCGTTTGGACCGACGAATGTAGTGACGCTTTGGAACGGATGATCTAAATATTACATTGTTATACAATCAACTCTCATCGTTTGGACCGACGAAAGCAGTGACGCTTTGGAACGGATTATCTAAATATTACATTGCTATACAATAAACTCTCATCGTTTGGACCTATGAATGTAGTGACGCTTTGGAACGGATGATCTAAATATTACATTGCTATACAATCAACTCTCAACGTTTGGACCGACGAATGTAGTGACACTTTGGAACGGATGATCTAAATATTACATTGTTATACAATCAACTCTCATCGTTTGGACCGACGAATGTAGTGACACTTTGGAACGGATCTAAATATTATATTGTTATACAATCAACTCTCATCGTTTGGACCGACGAATGTAGTGACACTTTGGAACGGATCTAAATATTGTATTGTTATACAATCAACTCTCATCGTTTGGACCGACGAATGTAGTGACACTTTGGAACGGATCTAAATATTGTATTGTTATACAATCAACTCTCATCGTTTGGACCGACGAATGTAGTGACACTTTGGAACGGATCTAAATATTATATTGTTATACAATCAACTCTCATCGTTTGGACCGACGAATGTAGTGACACTTTGGAACGGATCTAAATATTATATTGTTATACAATCAACTCTCATCGTTTGGACCGACGAATGTAGTGACACTTTGGAACGGATCTAAATATTATATTGTTATACAATCAACTCTCATCGTTTGGACCGACGAATGTAGTGACACTTTGGAACGGATCTAAATATTATATTGTTATACAATCAACTCTCATCGTTTGGACCGACGAATGTAGTGACACTTTGGAACGGATCTAAATATTATATTGTTATACAATCAACTCTCATCGTTTGGACCGACGAATGTAGTGACACTTTGGAACGGATCTAAATATTATATTGTTATACAATCAACTCTCATCGTTTGGACCGACGAATGTAGTGACACTTTGGAACGGATCTAAATATTACATTGTTATACAATCAACTCTCATCGTTTGGACCGACGAATGTAGTGACACTTTGGAACGGATCTAAATATTACATTGTTATACAATCAACTCTCATCGTTTGGACCGACGAATGTAGTGACACTTTGGAACGGATGATCTAAATATTACATTGCTATACAACCAACTCTCATCGTTTGGACCTATGAATGTAGTGACACTTTGGAACGGATGATCTAAATATTACATTGCTATACAATCAACTCTCATCGTTTGGACCGACGAATGTAGTGACACTTTGGAACGGATGATCTAAATATTACATTGCTATACAATCAACTCTCATCGTTTGGACCGACGAATGTAGTGACACTTTGGAACGGATGATCTAAATATTACATTGCTATACAATCAACTCTCATCGTTTGGACCGACGAATGTAGTGACGCTTTGGAACGGATGATCTAAATATTACATTGCTATACAATCAACTCTCATCGTTTGGACCGACGAATGTAGTGACGCTTTGGAACGGATGATCTAAATATTACATTGCTATACAATCAACTCTCATCGTTTGGACCGACGAATGTAGTGACGCTTTGGAACGGATGATCTAAATATTACATTGCTATACAATCAACTCTCATCGTTTGGACCGACGAATGTAGTGACGCTTTGGAACGGATGATCTAAATATTACATTGCTATACAATCAACTCTCATCGTTTGGACCGACGAATGTAGTGACGCTTTGGAACGGATGATCTAAATATCAGTGACCATACAGTGACCATACAGTGACCATACAGTGACCATACAGTGACCGTACAGTGACCATACAGTGACCATACAGTGACCATACAGTGACCATACAGTGACCATACAGTGACCATACAGTGTACAGTGCCAGGCGAACAAAGCCAACACCGGGAGCTACTGGAGCGCGGAGTTCCAGTTCACCTTGCACAAGATGTTTGTTTGCTGGCCTTTCAGGACTAGTGGGTGCAAGTACAACACTCTTGTAAGCTTAGACCATCGACTAAGCACAGTTTTTACTCTTCGTCACTTTAAATCACCGTTGTACATACTACTCTAGAGCTGATGCGAATGGCAGAAAAATTGTCGCTGGCATTTACTAGTTGGGATCTTGAAAAATTTAGTTATAGACAACGATTAGGCTTCCGTTTGATCTGAGAACAAAGATTGGAGCTCATGGACGAGTTTCGCTCAGATAATTCATATCGTCGATGAGTTTCGCTCAGATAATTCAAATCGTCTATGAGTTTTACTTAGATAATTCAAACCATCGACGAGTTTCACTCATATAATTCAAATCGTCGATGAATTTTACTTAAATAATTTAAATCGTCGATGAGTTTCAATTAGATAATTCAAATCATCCACGAGTTTTACTTAGATAATTCAAATCGTCGATGAGTTTTACTTAGATAATTCAAATCGTCGACGAGTTAAACTTAGATAATTCAAGTCGTCGATGAGTTTTACTTAGATAATTCAAATCATCCACGAGTTTTACTTAGATAATTTCAATCGTCGATGAGTTTTACTTAGATAATTTAAATCGTCGACTAGTTTTACTTAGATAATTCAAATCGTCGATGAGTTTCAATTAGATAATTCAAATCATCCACGAGTTTTACTTAGATAATTCAAATCGTCGATGAGTTTCAATAAAGATAATTCAAATCATCGACGAGTTTTACTCATATAATTCAAATCAAGATTTACCCAAGAGCCTTCGTACTGACACCCTCCAATCACTGCTATGGACTACGATCTTCAACGCCTACTTTACACTGTGTACTTAAAAACCCTCAGGAAATGTTGAGCACGCTGCATTCAAGGTTGCTGTGTGTTTGAAAAAATGAAATGTGTAAGACAATCGTGATGTTGGGTTTCATACAGCTTTTTGAAAGTATTTATTTTGAAATGTTACAAGTAATTTGAAGCAGCATTCAATATATTCATGTCAAAATTGGTTTTTCTTTAAATTTCTTTTGTTAGATGTTTTGAGAAAACAAAAACTACAGCCTTGGGCGATGCCACAAAAACCTGTTTCTTCAGATGTCAAAACTGTTCTTTTACAGCACGTCTCCTAAGCGCATCGATTTGTGTTTACTCATATTGGGGCTTCTAGTGACGTATGACCAGTCCTACAATTATACCCTCTGCGGATCAACTCCACGGTATCTATCACAAAACAAAGAAGTATAGCACTCGCTGCCAAATAAATTACAATTGAAAATTGCATATTGAGATGAAGCGCAAAATGTAGGGTTCACAACTATAGTGTCAATGTAGGGTTCGCAACTCCAGTGTCAAAGTAGGGTTCACAACTCCAGTGTCAAAGTAGAGTTCACAACTCCAGCACATAATGTAGGGTTCACAACTCCAGTGTCAAAGTAGAGTTCACAACTCCAGCACATAATGAAGGTTTCACAACTCCAGTGTCAATGTAGGGTTCACAACTCCAGTGTCAATGTAGGGTTCACAACTCCAGCACATAATGTAGGGTTCACAACTCCAGTGTCAATGTAGGGTTCACAACTCCAGTGTCAATGTAGGGTTCACAACTCCAGTGTCAATGTAGGGTTCACAACTCCAGTGTCAATGTAGGGTTCACAACTCCAGTGTCAATGTAGGGTTCACAACTCCAGTGTCAATGTAGGGTTCACAACTCCAGTGTCAATGTAGGGTTCACAACTCCAGTGTCAATGTAGGGTTCACAACTCCAGTGTCAATGTAGGGTTCACAACTCCAGTGTCAATGTAGGGTTCACAACTCCAGTGTCAATGTAGGTTTCACAACTCTAGTGTCAATGTAGGGTTCACAACTCCAGTGTCAATGTAGGGTTCATAACTCTAGTGTCAAAGTAGGGTTCACAACTCCAGCACATAATGTAGAGTTCACAACTCCAGTGTCAATGTAGGGTTCACAACTCCAGTGTCAATGTAGGGTTCACAACTTCAGCACATAATGTAGGGTTCACAACTCTAGTGTCAATGTAGGGTTCACAACTCCAGTGTCAATGTAGGGTTCACAACTCCAGCACATAATGTAGGGTTCACAAATCCAGTGTCAAAGTGGGGTTCACAACTCCAGTGTCAGAGTAGGGTTCACAACTTCAGTGTCAAAGTGGGGTTCACAACCCCAGTGTCAATGTAGGGTTCACAACTCCAGTGTCAATGTAGGGTTCACAACTCTAGTGTCAAAGTAGGGTTCACAACTCCAGCACATAATGTAGAGTTCACAACTCCAGCGCATAATGTAGGGTTCACAACTCCAGTGTCAATGTAGGGTTCAAAACTCTAGTGTCAATGTAGGGTTCACAACTCCAGCGCATAATGTAGGGTTCACAACTCCAGTGTCAATGTAGGGTTCAGACCTCCAGTGTCAATGTAGGGTTTACAACTCCCGCGCATAATGTAGGGTTCACAACTCCAGTGTCAATGTAGGGTTCAGACCTCCAGTGTCAATGTAGGGTTCACAACTCCAGCACATAATGTAGGTTTCACAACTCCAGTGTCATTGTAGGGTTCACAACTCCAGTGTCAATGTAGGGTTCACAACTCTAGTGTCAAAGTAGGGTTCACAACTCCAGTGTCAATGTAGGGTTCACAACTCCAGTGTCAATGTAGGGTTCACAACTCCAGTGTCAATGTAGGGTTCACAACTCTAGTGTCAATGTAGGGTTCACAACTCCAGTGTCAATGTAGGGTTCACAACTCCAGTGTCAATGTAGGGTTCACAACTCCAGTGTCAATGTAGGGTTCACAACTCCAGTGTCAATGTAGGGTTCACAACTCCAGTGTCATAATGTAGGGTTCACAACTCCAGTGTCAATGTAGGGTTCACAACTCCAGTGTCAATGTAGGGTTCACAACTCCAGCACATAATGTAGGGTTCACAACTCTAGTGTCAATGTAGGGTTCACAACTCCAGTGTCAATGTAGGGTTCACAACTCCAGCACATAATGTAGGGTTCACAAATCCAGTGTCAAAGTGGGGTTCACAACTACAGGGTCAGAGTAGGGTTCACAACTTCAGTGTCAAAGTGGGGTTCACAACTCCAGTGTCAATGTAGGGTTCACAACTCCAGTGTCAATGTAGGTTTCACAACTCTAGTGTCAAAGTATCATCTCCATAATAATCACCATCTTGTTTATGTCTGTTAAGGGCATTTCATTACTTATTACCGAAGTATAAAAAGAGTAATGCAATTTTCATCATACAGCTCCACCAATGGTAAAAACATAATATTGATCTAATTTATCCTCGGTAGGATATAATAGCATGAAGCCAACTGATTAAGTAGAAAATGGCACATTGATTTATTTCTCTGTATATCTATACGTCTAAATAGCACCAAGTAACTGTATGTTTCAAGCTCTATCACATCAAATGCCACGCACTTACGTCATTCAATTTTAATGTGTCATAATAAACAGCATTGTCGTTAGGAAATATTGGATTAAAGCGATTTCATTCAAATTTCCCGTAGGGTCTCAAGACATATTTTTTACATTAATATTTAAATGTCTTTAATTGAAAAAAAAAACTAGGTAAAAAAACAGAGACTGACAAGCATCGAAATTGCTTTGGCTTCGTGCTGATGTTATAGTGGAGTGGGAACGTTCAAGTAGTCCAAGTAGGTCAACCGGTACTCGGCTTTTTAGTGTATGTGTGTAAGTAAGTAAGTAAGTAAGTAAGTAAGTAAGTAAGTAAGTAAGTAAGTAAGTAAGTAAGTAAGTAAGTAAGTAAGTAAGTAAGTAAGTAAGTAAGTAAGTAAGTAAGTAAGTAAGTAAGTAAGTAAGTAAGTAAGTAAGTAAGTAAGTAAGTAAGTAAGTAAGTAAGTAAGTAAGTAAGTAAGTAAGTAAGTAAGTAAGTAAGTAAGTAAGTAAGTAAGTAAGTAAGTAAGTAAGTAAGTAAGTAAGTAAGTAAGTAAGTAAGTAAGTAAGTAAGTAAGTAAGTAAGTAAGTAAGTAAGTAAGTAAGTAAGTAAGTAAGTAAGTAAGTAAGTAAGTAAGTAAGTAAGTAAGTAAGTAAGTAAGTAAGTAAGTAAGTAAGTAAGTAAGTAAGTAAGTAAGTAAGTAAGTAAGTAAGTAAGTAAGTAAGTAAGTAAGTAAGTAAGTAAGTAAGTAAGTAAGTAAGTAAGTAAGTAAGTAAGTAAGTAAGTAAGTAAGTAAGTAAGTAAGTAAGTAAGTAAGTAAGTAAGTAAGTAAGTAAGTAAGTAAGTAAGTAAGTAAGTAAGTAAGTAAGTAAGTAAGTAAGTAAGTAAGTAAGTAAGTAAGTAAGTAAGTAAGTAAGTAAGTAAGTAAGTAAGTAAGTAAGTAAGTAAGTAAGTAAGTAAGTAAGTAAGTAAGTAAGTAAGTAAGTAAGTAAGTAAGTAAGTAAGTAAGTAAGTAAGTAAGTAAGTAAGTAAGTAAGTAAGTAAGTAAGTAAGTAAGTAAGTAAGTAAGTAAGTAAGTAAGTAAGTAAGTAAGTAAGTAAGTAAGTAAGTAAGTAAGTAAGTAAGTAAGTAAGTAAGTAAGTAAGTAAGTAAGTAAGTAAGCAAGTAAGTAAGTAAGTAAGTAAGTAAGTAAGTAAGTAAGTAAGTAAGTAAGTAAGTAAGTAAGTAAGTAAGTAAGTAAGTAAGTAAGTAAGTAAGTAAGTAAGTAAGTAAGTAAGTAAGTAAGTAAGTAAGTAAGTAAGTAAGTAAGTAAGTAAGTAAGTAAGTAAGTAAGTAAGTAAGTAAGTAAGTAAGTAAGTAGGTAAGTAAGTAAGTAAGTAAGTAAGTAAGTAAGGAAGCAAGTAAGTAAGTAAGTAAGTAAGTAAGTAAGTAAGTAAGTAAGTAAGTAAGTAAGTAAGTAAGTAAGTAAGTAAGTGAGTAAGTAAGTAAGTAAGCAAGTACTAGGAAAAGGCAAGACTGCTTAGTTTAAGCTTGCGATTGCTTGTGGAACATAGGACCCCTCCACCGAACTCGGTTTTTCGTTTTTTGGCTGGTCCTCTTCAGCTCGGACTACCATCGACTACCAGCGGTTTTTATCTCAGCATCGGTCGGTGCTTCGCCGCCAAGTCTTCTTTTGACGGCTGACCTTGCGTTTACCGTGGGGGTTCCACTCCAGGGCTTTCCTTGTGATGTTGGATACAGGCTTTGACTTACTTGACTTATGCCTCTGAGTCCCCGGAGGAACATAGGGCCAAAGCAACGCCTCTCCATCTGACTCGGTTTTGGGCATCCCTCTTCAGTTCAGTCCATGTCCTGCCAGCACTCCTAATCTCTGCCTCCATACTTCTTCGCCATGTCTGTTTTGGTCGTCCAACTTTCCGCTTGCCCTGTGGGTTCCATTCCAGACTCGTGATGTCTGTTGGGGGCTTTCTCAGAGTATGGCCGATCCAACCCCACTTCCTTTTCTTAATTTGGATGTCAATTGGTGTTTTTTCTGTGCGTCTCCACAGCTCCTCGTTGGATATGGTCTGGGGCCATTTGACTTGAAGTATGTATTAAAGGCATCTGTTGATGAAGGTCTGGAGCTTTGTTGTGTTTGTCTTGGTGGTTTGCTATGTTTCTGACCCATAGATTAGAACAGACTTGACATTTGTATTGAAGATTCTTAGCTTGTTACGAATGGAGAGGGCTGAAGAGTTCCAAATCGGTCTGAGGCTGATCTGTTGATCTGTAAGCCAGTCTTTGCTGCTTCCCCTGCCAACCTGGACAGTTTGACCTGTGCATCCTGGTATCTATGTGACAGGAGACAGATGTCATCTGCAAAGTCCAAATCCTCCAACTGTCTTGCGAAGGTCCACTGCATGCCTGTTTTCGTACCTCTTGTAGAGGCTCGCATCACCTAGTCTATGACTATCAAAAAATCGTTGGGGATAGTAGGCAGCCCTGTCGTACTTCAGTTTCTACTTTGAAGGGGTCTGTAAGTTTTCCATCATGAATGACCTGACAAGTAGAGTTTGTGTTATAGCCGGATACAGGCTTTACTAGGAAACAAAATCAGTATTTTTTCCCTTTGACGGGTTTGTGTCACCGCAGCGCCATAGTTAGAAAAATAATCCAGATGTTTCCCTTCCTACGTTGTTCTTGTTGTTGTTTTTGTTGTTGGTGTTGTTGTTGTTGTTGTTGTTGTTGTTGTTGTTGTTGTTGTTGTTGTGTCATTAGTGTATACTATACAATCTCTAGTGATATTAAGCAGGGCCAATCCTGAAATGTTGGTCACCCTCAGGCTAAGAACTAGCTTATCATGGCTACCCTCAAGCTAAGAACTAGCTTATCATGGCCACCCTCAGGTTAAGAACTAGCTTATCATGGCTACCCTCAAGCTAAGAACTAGCTTATCGTGGCCACCCTCAAGCTAAGAACTAGCTTATCATGGCTACCCTCAAGCTAAGAACTAGCTTATCATGGCCACCCTCAGGCTAAGAACTAGCTTATCATGGCCACCCTCAAGCTAAGAACTAGCTTATCATGGCCACCCTCAGGCTAAGAACTAGCTTATCATGGCCACCCTCAAGCTAAGAACTAGCTTATCATGGCTACCCTCAAGCTAAGAACTAGCTTATCATGGCCACCCTCAAGCTAAGAACTAGCTTATCATGGCCACCCTCAAGCTAAGAACTAGCTTATCATGGCCACCCTCAAGCTAAGAACTAGCTTATCATGGCCACCCTCAGGCTAAGAACTAGCTTATCATGGCCACCCTCAAGCTAAGAACTAGCTTATCATGGCTACCCTCAAGCTAAGAACTAGCTTATCATGGCCACCCTCAAGCTAAGAACTAGCTTATCATGGCCACCCTTATCTCCTCTCCAGGTTACCCTTTGCCCGCTCCTTTAGGTCTCTTTATTTTCCCCATAGCATAACACTATAGCCTGTTAACAATTTACGCGCCATTGGAATGAATTTATGGCAATAAAAAGGAGGGGGGCAGTTTTTCAAAAATTCAATTTATTCACAAACCTGTTTTGCCATGGTTTATGTTAAACTAACCTTGAATTCTAGGAAAAGATGAGTCATCTTTAAAGACGGCCTTACTATATTCATATAATTCCCGAATTTAATCAGAACTTTAGTCTGATTTAGATAATCCTATCCCAACACCAGTAACTTGTGATTACATCGACATCCCGTCTGATTTAGCTAAACCTATCCCAACACCAGTAACTTGTGATTACATCGACATCCCGTCTGATTTAGATAATCATATCCCAACACCAGTAACTTGTGATTACATCGACATCCCGTCTGATTTAGATAATCATATCCCAACAGCAGTAACTTGTGATTACATCGACATCCCGTCTGATTTAGATAATCATATCCCAACACCAGTAACTTGTGATTACATCGACATCCCGTCTGATTTAGCTAATCATATCCCAACACCAGTAACTTGTGATTACATCGACATCCCGTCTGATTTAGCTAATCATATCCCAACAGCAGTAACTTGTGATTACATCGACATCCCGTCTGATTTAGATAATCATATCCCAACACCAGTAACTTGTGATTACATCGACATCCCGTCTGATTTAGATAATCATATCCCAACACCAGTAACTTGTGATTACATCGACATCCCGTCTGATTTAGATAATCATATCCCAACACCAGTAACTTGTGATTACATCGACATCCCGTCTGATTTAGATAATCATATCCCAACACCAGTAACTTGTGATTACATCGACATCCCGTCTGATTTAGATAATCATATCCCAACACCAGTAACTTGTGATTACATCGACATCCCATCTGATTTAGATAATCATATCCCAACACCAGTAACTTGTGATTACATCGACATCCCGTCTGATTAAGATAATCATATCCCAACACCAGTAACTTGTGATTACATCGACATGCCACAATGTAGCAGCTGGATCATCCACAAACTAGGCTAATCCGGCTGGACATGCTTAACCCTCGTACATTTCAAATTCGTAGTGGAAGATGGACATTCGGGTCAGTTGTATAAACCTCAAACTACCAGAGTGTTTCAAATTAGGAGCAGGCCTCCAGTCTTATTACAGGGGGGTTTGTGATTGAATTGGTAGCACCGAGGTTATTAAAACGGTTCCCTGGCTTCCTCTGTTTTGTCCAGTCTTATTACAGGCGTTTTTGTGATTGAATTGGTAGCACCGAGGTTGTAAAAACGGTTCCCTGGCTTCTTCTGTTTTGGTTTATTTTAGTTATCCGAGTGAAAGACGTACACAGGAAGAGGCTTCTTGACTGATCCATAATGGTGATCTTTTATTGTATTAGATCAGGGAAAGGGCAGTTTGTTTATAGCATAGTATGTACTGTGACTGATTCAAGCAGCCCGCGCGTTGCCGTGTAGCTCCAGACATGACGCTCGCCAGGTCCACCCTTCCGCCAATGCCTGGGTCACTTTCCTTACGATAAGCCATTTCTCATCAGTCTATCCATCACACGTCCTCGTTGTTTTCCCCTGTTGCGCTTCCCTTCATTCATTCCAGTTGACATCAGATGTTCCAAAATCTAAACTAAGTAAAATGAATATCATTGTAATGGGTTTGTTTGTTTTTAATTTGTTTGTGTATGTTTTTGTTTTTGCAATACTAACAATATGATTATTTATTCCAACATCACAAACAGCTTACCTGCAGATCCAGGAAAGTTGTTATTGTTAGCAATGTCTCTGCAGTTTTTCCCTCTCCCGTCCTCGTTGTCTAGAAGTTTGAAGTCTACTTCTGCTCCATTCGCTTCATCTCTTTCTAAGAATTCCTCTTGAGCGGAAATATCCAAACTTGTTTCTTCCTCCTCATCGGGTTTCCCCATTCTTCCTGTGTTCAGTTACCTCGCAAGAGTTCTCTGGAAACAGTTATAGAGATAAGAGTCAACTATTGGTTGGGTGGCGGGGGGGGGGGGGGGTCCAATAAATGTGTATTTAACAAACCCTTGAGCGTGTTCTTTCATTCTCACACCCCTCCGGTTCGCCTTAACTATTTTCACCTTTATCTTATCCACATAAATTTGTATGTACGCTTTCTACTGATCCATTTTTCCCTAGTAATTATGCCCAGTGTATTTTTAGCTTCTTTCTTTATCATCAGCCATACATGCACGAATATATGATTATTATTCCTTGTTTAGTTCTAAGAAACGACTGTGCCATGCCTTAACAGGCTTCGGGCTGGGGGCTGGAAAGTAGAGACTGCACACCATGCCATGTACTAATACTAAAAGGTTCTATAGGGACAGTGAATGTGACCTTGAGCTTTGCCAGGACTTCAGCTGGTGAGTATTACGTCATATCCGTTTCACAATCTAAGAATCCAGACGGGAGGCGGGGGCACACGCTGAATTTGGACCACGGAGCTTCCAATGGGGAGGCTTTTCCTCTTGGCGGTGACGTAGTCGCCTCCCTTCAAACACCAACTGATATATATAATATATATATATATATAGTGGCAAAACTCCCTTCATGCAATTATCATAATTACAAACATGCTCTTTGCTTCTCTCTCGAGGCCAGTGAGAACAAGCTTCTGTGAACTAAGACACGGACTGAGAAATGTTCATTGGAATTCCAGCCTCAGGGCTTAGAATTTCGTTGTATTACGTATCCCACATTTGAAACAAAGAGGCGCAACAATTCATAAGTACCGTGGTTCATCAAACACCACGTGACTGGGTGGCCAGTAATCAGTGGCTAACAAAACACAGTAAGTTGTATCAATTGTTTCCTAAACTAATGCTCTGACAGAAACTGTTATCAAAAACAGTTGTATCAATTGTTTCCTAAACTAATGCTCTGACAGAAACTGTTGTATCAATTGTTTCCTAAACTAATGCTCTGACAGAAACTGTTGTATCAATTGTTTCCTAAACTAATGCTCTGACAGAAACTGTTGTATCAATTGTTTCCTAAACTAATGCTCTGACAGAAACTGTTGTATCAATTGTTTCCTAAACTAATGCTCTGACAGAAACTGTTGTATCAATTGTTTCCTAAACTAATGCTCTGACAGAAACTGTTGTATCAATTGTTTCCTAAACTAATGCTCTGACAGAAACTGTTGTATCAATTGTTTCCTAAACTAATGCTCTGCTGGACAGAAACTGTTATCATAATGCTGATTTAACTACTGCACATACCAAACACAATTGATAGACAGGTCGAAAGATAGATATATAGGTAGATAGATAGATAGATAGATAGATAGATGGATAGATAGATAGATAGATAGATAGATAGATAGATAGATAGATAGATAGATAGATAGATAGATAGATAGATAGATAGATAGATAGATAGATAGATAGATAGATAGATAGATAGATAGATAGATAGATAGATAGATAGATAGATAGATAGATAAGCACTAAGCTGTATAATTATACTTTATGTTTGGCCTCCTTGTTTTTTTTTACTTGCAGATCTGTATAACACACTGGGAGCGTGCAAAGAAACTTGCTATCGCTAATTGCTAGAAGCGTTTGAAGGCCGTATCATCAACATAAAGTTCGCCCAAGTGTGCCACGTGCATTTCCCATAAGAAAGGTAACTTCATAACTTCACTAGTTAGAATCTCACGTGCAGCCTCAATAATATTTTATTGCTATTGGCTGCTTCGAGATTCAACCAGCACTAAGTATTGACTTGACTTGTTTGTTTCCGCGATATAGACCTTCTGGTCTGTACGTATTGAAGGCTTGCGTTAAAGTAGGTGTATGCACATGTAGATTATGGTATGTTCTAATGGTCTAATGTTCTAATGGTCTAATGTTCTAATGGTCTAATGTTCTAATGTTCTAATGGTCTAATGTTCTAATGTTCTAATGTTCTAATGTTCTAATGTTCTTAGCTCTTTAGACAGATCATCGCAGGGAAAATAATTCTGACGGCCTGCTTTCACAATAACTTTAGATTAGACTCATGAAGGAAAGCAAAACTTTTTCCTTCTTCACTTCAATAAAGGCGTTAAACCGTTGATCGACCTAGAAGTTCGTAAGGTACATTTTTGTTAGATTTTTTGTGCGCTTTATTTTGTTGTTGTTGTTGTTGTTGTTGTTGTTGTTGTTGTTGTTGTTGTTGTTGTTGTTGTTGTTGTTGTTGTTGTTGTTGTTGTTGCTAATGTTGTTGCTGTTTGTCGTGTTGGTTGTGGTGATTGTTGTAATCGCGGTGGTGTTATTGTTGTTATTATTATTAATTTTTATTGATTAATTTTCCAGTCGCTGAAGGGAGTTCCAACCTTAAATAGATCCTTAAAATTCAACTCAAACGTCGAGGACATAATGCTTCAAATTATGTCTTTAAAAACGGACTTTTAACAAAATTGTCAAGGGAATGGCATTACATGTTTACAAGTATTTTATTAGAGACGTATGGTAGAGCGAAATCCTCAAGGGGGACCTTAAACAATGAGACCAGAAGGCAGCGAGGAGGCGCAAAGGTAGCGATGATACTCATGACATTAACCGTAAATAAGATTGATAATTACGGAAATGGACAAGAGTGGAAGGAAAGAACCCAGACATTTATATGAGAGGAATCATGTTGCATTATCAAGTCCTCTTGAAACGAACTTTTACACGGATGTCAGTTTAGACCTTGATAGCGCAATGGTTGGTGTAGCTCAATACATGAATTCTTAGTAGGTCTAAAGGGAACTGAATGACGCCATCCTCGTGTTGAGGATTTTGGTTTGTTTTGTTGTATTTTTATAAGCGGCAAATGAGAAGGCAGCATAACATCTTTCACGTGGGTTTAAATTTCTTGGGTTGCATTCATATTACGCTGCATTTTGGTGTGTTCGGGTGTTACGAGGATGGTTGGCCGAAAGCGGAGTTAGTGGCAAGCTTACAGTATTGGACTATAATATTAAGACTTTAGCTTTTTTACCCAACGCCCGAATGTGACATGAGATCAGAATTGTTTTCTTGTCGTCTTTTTATCTCATGTTCCTCCTCGTCTAAAGAAGTATCAGGGAAATTTGAAACTTAGTGAAATAGTGGTAGGCCGATTGCTTGGTATTATACGGGCTTCTAAAACGTTCAAAGCTCGCTCTCCGTGGAGATAGACTTGGAATTTTCAAAGATACTTTAGCGTAGTGGTTACACGTACTTATACTCAAAGATACTTTAGCGTAGTGGTTACACGTACTTCTACTCAAAGATACTTTAGCGTAGTGGTTACACGTACTTCTACTCAAAGATACTTTAGCGTAGTGGTTACACGTACTTCTACTCAAAGATACTTTAGCGTAGTGGTTACACGTACTTCTACTCAAAGATACTTTAGCGTAGTGGTTACACGTACTTCTACTCAAAGATACTTTAGCGTAGTGGTTACACGTACTTCTACTCAAAGATACTTTAGCGTAGTGGTTACACGTACTTCTACTCAAAGATACTTTAGCGTAGTGGTTACACGTACTTCTACTCAAAGATACTTTAGCGTAGTGGTTACACGTACTTCTACTCAAAGATACTTTAGCGTAGTGGTTACACGTACTTCTACTCAAAGATACTTTAGCGTAGTGGTTACACGTACTTCTACTCAAAGATACTTTAGCGTAGTGGTTACACGTACTTCTACTCAAAGATACTTTAGCGTAGTGGTTACACGTACTTCTACTCAAAGATACTTTAGCGTAGTGGTTACACGTACTTCTACTCAAAGATACTTTAGCGTAGTGGTTACACGTACTTCTACTCAAAGATACTTTAGCGTAGTGGTTACACGTACTTCTACTCAAAGATACTTTAGCGTAGTGGTTACACGTACTTCTACTCAAAGATACTTTAGCGTAGTGGTTACACGTACTTCTACTCAAAGATACTTTAGCGTAGTGGTTACACGTACTTCTACTCAAAGATACTTTAGCGTAGTGGTTACACGTACTTCTACTCAAAGATACTTTAGCGTAGTGGTTACACGTACTTCTACTCAAAGATACTTTAGCGTAGTGGTTACACGTACTTCTACTCAAAGATACTTTAGCGTAGTGGTTACACGTACTTCTACTCAAAGATACTTTAGCGTAGTGGTTACACGTACTTCTACTCAAAGATACTTTAGCGTAGTGGTTACACGTACTTCTACTCAAAGATACTTTAGCGTAGTGGTTACACGTACTTCTACTCAAAGATACTTTAGCGTAGTGGTTACACGTACTTCTACTCAAAGATACTTTAGCGTAGTGGTTACACGTACTTCTACTCAAAGATACTTTAGCGTAGTGGTTACACGTACTTCTACTCAAAGATACTTTAGCGTAGTGGTTACACGTACTTCTACTCAAAGATACTTTAGCGTAGTGGTTACACGTACTTCTACTCAAAGATACTTTAGCGTAGTGGTTACACGTACTTCTACTCAAAGATACTTTAGCGTAGTGGTTACACGTACTTCTACTCAAAGATACTTTAGCGTAGTGGTTACACGTACTTCTACTCAAAGATACTTTAGCGTAGTGGTTACACGTACTTCTACTCAAAGATACTTTAGCGTAGTGGTTACACGTACTTCTACTCAAAGATACTTTAGCGTAGTGGTTACACGTACTTCTACTCAAAGATACTTTAGCGTAGTGGTTACACGTACTTCTACTCAAAGATACTTTAGCGTAGTGGTTACACGTACTTCTACTCAAAGATACTTTAGCGTAGTGGTTACACGTACTTCTACTCAAAGATACTTTAGCGTAGTGGTTACACGTACTTCTACTCAAAGATACTTTAGCGTAGTGGTTACACGTACTTCTACTCAAAGATACTTTAGCGTAGTGGTTACACGTACTTCTACTCAAAGATACTTTAGCGTAGTGGTTACACGTACTTCTACTCAAAGATACTTTAGCGTAGTGGTTACACGTACTTCTACTCAAAGATACTTTAGCGTAGTGGTTACACGTACTTCTACTCAAAGATACTTTAGCGTAGTGGTTACACGTACTTCTACTCAAAGATACTTTAGCGTAGTGGTTACACGTACTTCTACTCAAAGATACTTTAGCGTAGTGGTTACACGTACTTCTACTCAAAGATACTTTAGCGTAGTGGTTACACGTACTTCTACTCAAAGATACTTTAGCGTAGTGGTTACACGTACTTCTACTCAAAGATACTTTAGCGTAGTGGTTACACGTACTTCTACTCAAAGATACTTTCGTGCGTCCTTAGCTTCTGGTAATTTCTGCTTAGAACCAATCTATCTCAGCTTCTGGTAATTTCTGCTTAGAACCAATCTATCTCAGCTTCTGGTAATTTCTGCTTAGAACCAATCTATCTCAGCGTGCGTCTTTAGCTTCTGGTAATTTCTGTTTAGAACCAATCTATCTCAGCTTCTGGTAATTTCTGCTTAGAACCAATCTATCTCAGCGTGCGTCTTTAGCTTCTGGTAATTTCTGTTTAGAACCAATCTATCTCAGCTTCTGGTAATTTCTGCTTAGAACCAATCTATCTCAGCTTCTGGTAATTTCTGCTTAGAACCAATCTATCTCAGCGTGCGTCTTTAGCTTCTGGTAATTTCTGTTTAGAACCAATCTATCTCAGCTTCTGGTAATTTCTGCTTAGAACCAATCTATCTCAGCTTCTGGTAATTTCTGCTTAGAACCAATCTATCTCAGCTTCTGGTAATTTCTGCTTAGAACCAATCTATCTCAGCGTGCGTCTTGAGCTTCTGGTAATTTCTGCTTAGAACCAATCTATCTCAGCTTCTGGTAATTTCTGCTTAGAACCAATCTATCTCAGCTTCTGGTAATTTCTGCTTAGAACCAATCTATCTCAGCTTCTGGTAATTTCTGCTTAGAACCAATCTATCTCAGCGTGCGTCTTGAGCTTCTGGTAATTTCTGCTTAGAACCAATCTATCTCAGCTTCTGGTAATTTCTGCTTAGAACCAATCTATCTCAGCTTCTGGTAATTTCTGCTTAGAACCAATCTATCTCAGCGTGCGTCTTGAGCTTCTGGTAATTTCTGTTTAGAACCAATCTATCTCAGCTTCTGGTAATTTCTGCTTAGAACCAATCTATCTCAGCTTCTGGTAATTTCTGCTTAGAACCAATCTATCTCAGCTTCTGGTAATTTCTGCTTAGAACCAATCTATCTCAGCTTCTGGTAATTTCTGCTTAGAACCAATCTATCTCAGCTTCTGGTAATTTCTGCTCATTGTGCACACCTGTGTTTGCTCCAGTCCAACCTTCTTCTGTGGCATGTGCTGACTTGTTTTGCATCTTTTTCTCGCATCCATTTCAGAGCAACCAAATGTTTTTCGACTGGGTTTAATCAAGTCCATGTAGTTTATTTAACAAAAGGAATCGATCCTAACCCGGCTTTCAATATTAGTGAAACGTGCAAACGTATTCGACTGGGTTTAATCAAGTCCATGTAGTTTATTTAACAAAAGGAATCGATCCTAACCCGGCTTTCAATATTAGTGAAACGTGCAAACGTATTCGACTGGGTTTAATCAAGTCCATGTAGTTTATTTAACAAAAGGAATCGACTCTAACCCGGCTTTCAATATTAGTGAAACGTGCAAACGTAACTGCGTCCCTTTTTGGTTAACTTTTAATATTACTCAAGCCGCGTAAACGTTGACCTTTTTACTCGTTTCTGTTTGGGCTGATTATTTATTTTTTCCGTTTCGCCTGACAGCGATTTATGTTTATTGATCTCGGGAGAACAGGGCAGAAATAACCAACACATCTAAAGTAGAACGACAAGGCTTGACTCCACAGATGTCTATTAGTAGCGCATGTGATTGAATCCTAATGCATTCCATGAGGCAATCGGCGACCGCTTTTCTCAAATCGTTGTGTCAAATGAAAATGGACGACGCAATCCATCTGGTGGTTATATAGAGATGCGCTTTCCTAGAGAGAAGTTGTCAATAAGTAAGTTCTGTAGAGGGGACCTTTTCTAACGTTTTGTAAGCTGGAAATTATGGTGGCGTGTTTGTGTGTGGTGGGGGGTTGTTTTGGTTTTTTTGTTTGTTTTTTTGGTCGTTTTTTCTTATTTGCGTGGTTTGAATGAATATGAACATTAGTAATGTGTGGACAGAAGCGCAAGCGAAACAACAAATAAAATGATAGACCAACATAGATGGATATATTTACATATAGATAGACAAACAGACAGACAGACAGACAGACAGACAGACAGACAGACAGACAGACAGACAGACAGACAGACAGACAGACAGACAGACAGATAGATAGATAGATAGACAGAAAGACAGACAGACAGACAGACAGACAGACAGACAGGCAGACAGACAGACAGACAGACAGACAGACAGACAGACAAAAAGATAGATAGATAGATAGATAGATAGATAGATAGATAGATAGATAGATAGATAGATAGATAGATAGATAGATAGATAGATAGATA